>SZYD01001053.1:0-128285 GCA_009363875.1 Mikania micrantha | reverse complement strand
TCAATTAGGCTGTATGTGATAATCGCTACTAATGACCTTGGTTCGCCAAGTGATTACGTAGGAAGGTATCTCCAAATATAGTAAGATTGTAAAACAGCAAAATTGGCACGACCTTCTTTGTGCAAGGCGATACGGCAAGATCGCCAGTCCATAAAGTTATTGATACAGTGAATTGACTTACCTGGTATCAATAAATGTTGTCAATATCCTAAGACACCAGGGCAACTGACAGAAGCATAAGTCAAATTATTGTACGAAAAAGAGAATGAGGAGGATACACGAAGTGGACGCTTAGAAAGCGGGAGGCTCCACCTACAAAAAAGGAATATCCCGACTCCCAGGATGACCAAGCTCCCAGGCAGCTTAGCAATATAAATAGAATTACTAAGGAAACAAGGACAAGACAAGAAGTCCAGACTAGAAGGAGGTTCTAAATCATTTACATCATCACTAACCAATAGTAAGGCTTAATCTTCATGATCTTTATCTCCTCATTGGTTTGAAGACGGAAAAAAATCTTAGTCACAACCCAAGTTATTTTGCTCGCCTAGACTCCTATAAAACATGAGGCTAGCAAAGCTACCTTACCTTGAAAGCGCCATGATAGCAACAAGTTTCTATCAATTCAAAGAAACTTAAGTCATGTTACTCAGCATAACACCAAAGTCACGTTTTTTAGCAAGACACCAAAGTCACCTTGTTGGAAGACCTTGTCACCTCGTCGGAAGGAAGCAGGGTCACATTGTCGGAAGGCAGAACCATCTGGTCATTAAAGTAACTATGATTATTTTACCTATTAGGACTCCAGCCGTCTTGCCAACAAAGCACAACAATCGTTGTGCTTAAAAAAAAGAAAAAGAAAAGGGAATGTCACATTGTTTTTAAAAATATCTCAAATTTTTATTGTCTTAACAAAAGCTAGACATAAAATAATGTTATGTTTTGAAAAAAAAATTGTCATCTCATTTGACGGACGACAAGGTCATATATATTTAGAACAGTTGTGAAACTCAAATCACCTTATATTCTTGTTGTACATAATATTATGTAATCAAGCTTAGCAAGAGTTCGGGACAAAAGGCAAGGCTATCCTTCCTTAGAAAAGCTAAAGACAACCTGACGTACAGAATCTCAAAGTCTTTTAGCTTAGACATTTTTCAAGTCACTTAGTCTGACAGAAGGCAATGTTATCTTTCTTTAAAAAGGTACAGACAACTTGCTCACCAAGGGCACAAATGATCTTACTAAAGATGACGTGCCATTTTAAAACTTCAAGTTACTTCGCCAGACAGAAGACAAGGTAACCTTTCCTTAGAAAAGATGAAAACAACTTGGTCGCCCAGGCACAAATCATCTTTAATCTTCATTGAAAGGAAAATGCACATCATTTGGTTTCGCAAAACTTCAGATCGCCCCGTCGGCCAGACGGCAAGGTCATTTTCCCATAGAGCGGTCAAAGACAACATGGTCGTAAAAAGCACGAATCTCCTCTAATGTGACAATTGTATTCGAGAATTACGTCATTAATAACGAAATCACATTTAATCGTGCTTGAAATCCACATTCATTATTACGTATGTGCCAGAAAGACCATATCATATCATATCATATCAGTTCATGACTTGTAGTTACTCAGGAATCTGGTGTTAGTAGATCGCAAAGAAACATCCATCACATAACGTTTATTCAAATAGATGACCAACCGATTTCATGATTAGAATCATAACTCGGAAATGAAGAGAATGGATGTAAGCGAAATCGCGAAACGAGGCTCCGATTTCAAGATACACTGAATCGAATATAGCGTTAAATAAGAGGTCAAATATTTTGAACTCTTTAGGTCTTTAGATTATAACCATTGGAAAGAGATTGAAAAATCGTGAACGTAGGCGAAAACAGTCCGCAAAACGGAGTTCGTATGCTCCCGGAATCGCGAAAACAAAATCGGGTCTAACTAAGGCGGTGGAGGTACGCGAAGAAACTCGTTGCCACCCTCGGCGGTACGCGACGGAAGCAGCAGGCATAAAAATCTGATTTTCTTGATCAGATCTCATTTCTAACGAATAAACTCGACTTCCAGACCATTATAACCCAATTTTCACTATCCAAACTCCATCTTGAAGGTGTTTAAACCCACGAATCGCGCCAAGAAACATATCTACAAGTCCCGATCATCATATCTGCCCGAGAAATCCGTCAGATTAGGTAACGGTTCGTTTTAACCTTCTAGTTTGATAATGGTTAGATTAAATCTTGTTTTGAATATAATACAATAGTTAGGATTGTTGATTATTGCCTAGATGACGGCTAGGAATAGTTATAAACGAAGAACTTGAACTGTTAATGGGTAAATCCTTGTTTTGATCAGTTGTAATGCCCGGTTTTCGTGAAACCATATCTTAGATTAAAATGGTTTAAACCATTTGAGTGTAACAATGATTGTGATTGTCTTGATCATTTCTTGAAATGCTAGGTTAAATTCAAGTGTTTCAAACTAATGACAAGCATAAAGATAATCACCAGAATAACGATCTGATGTTTATGATAACAGTCAGATTAGTACATTGAGCATGGTTATTAAACATATTTTAATATCACATTCTCATGTTTCATGATACCTAAATGATCAATAACAAGGATTGACTATTCCTAAGCTAGAAATTCATATAGGAAATTGTTTAATGAAATAATCAACAATCAATATCTATATGATTAATCCGAAAATGTCGTGATTAATCCAGTTAGTCATAAACTCCTTAATAGAAACCTAAATCATTATAGGTCCCTTGTTTATCGCACTTTGTGCAATATTAACTTAAGGAGGCTGATTAAGGATTAAGATCAGCTTGATGACTTAAACTACAATTCCTTGTTATCAAAAGTCAAGGAATATTCTGATAATCCAATTCAAATACAAGGAACTCATAAAACATTAATGAATTGCAGAATTCTCTTCAGATTTTGTGTGATACCTCAAAATCAAAACACTTCAATAACATAGGTGAGATCATAGCCCCTTCTCTTCTCCCTTTAAATGTTTACCAAAACTCGTGGTGGAACATGTAGATACATTTTTAAAACATATTTTATCAACTATTGTGAAATCATACATCAGTATCATCATGAAAATCATGATAAACAATTATCAACTACTGTGAAATCATATATCAGTATCATCAAGAAAGTCATGGTAAACAATCATCAAATGAATCTTTTATCAACTCATTAAAAACAAGTGTATCACTTGAGAACTTTGGTTATGTGGAGGCTATTTGAGGACATTCTTATGTAAATATCATTAACTTGTTATCAAGCCCTTGGTAGTACTGGTATGATCATATGTGGGAAAACAAGTATCATTATCACAATCGCTCCAACCGTGAGTTGGACCTCATCATGTGAGCTAACAATCATTACTAACGATCATTTATCATTAGGTTTGATGTTTGCATGCTCAATTAGATTCAATTTCAAAGTACCTGTTTGATCACTTGTGATTACTACATCTTGAAAATCATTGTTTGAACAATTATTTTAAATCAACAAAACTTATGTTTCTCACTCAACTATTCGTAGTTGACTTTTATCCACATGTTTCAGGTAATCGGGAGCATCAGTAAAGCAATCTAGGTCAGGATCAACAGCAGAAATAGTGGTGACCTAGAAAGAAAACAAAAACATCGTATTGTATAATAATTATCTTATGATAAACTTCTTGTATAATATTTATGTTATGTTTGTTTAAATAAAATAAATTTTATGAAACATAGTAAATCATGGGTTATTCTCCAACAATGGCTCATGAACACATAGTCACGCGCCGTGGATTCCGCACGCGCCGTGGGTTGTGACATCTAACTCTTCTTATCTTAGTAAAAATTCAAGACAATTTTCCTAACATGAGGAAAGGTCATTTTCCTTATAAGAAGTCAACTCATTGTACCTTACGAAATTCAAGCCAACAACAATGTCATCCAACTTGAAATTACTCCAATACCTCCTTTGGAAAAGTATCATAGTCATCATGCTGGAAAAATGCAAACTTAGTTTGATAAAAGCAAGTTACTTGCACCTTTTCATGCAAATAACAAGAAAAAATTTGCTTGTAAAACACCAAAGTTACTTCCCGGTAATAGGGAACGCCATATTTGGTTTGACAGAGCTCATTCCATGGTGTTTAATGAAAGCTCAAGTCACCTTTCCAAGCACAAGGCAAGGTCACCTTAAATAAAGAAAATTACCTCGCCATCTCACAAGAACGTGAATAAGACGCATGAAACTTACACATGCTTTTAAATTGGTTCTTATGAACAATCGTTTGTAACCTTCTATCATTGGCATTTCCACCAAGTTTTATGAATGAGCACTCCTACTCATGGATATTAGGGCAACATAATTCCTATTACCCCATATTGTTAATGACCTTATCACTATCAACATTTTCTCAATAACTTGGTGGGGGATAGCTTGATGTCATACCATAATGTCGAATGGCATTATCTGGGATACCAGATACATAAGATAACACATCATGAAACAAAGGGGTAAAGATCTCCATAAGATATGTGGTACAATATATCACTCATCCAAACTTATAATGTTTCATGTACTTCGGCCTTATCCTACTCATGTAACGGTTGGAGCACCCTCATAATAAAGTTCCATGGGGTCCGGCTTTGACCTACCCATGTAAAGGTTGAGCACCTGATACAATACTGCTCCATGGGGTCCGGCCATGACCTACCCATGTAAAAGTTGAGCATGTAAAATAGCGCGCGCATAAATAAAATCAAACAGCTGTAGCATTTTCAAGTTATTGACAAAAACTCTAGACAAAGAGTATGTCATGTCAAAGACAATAACATAAGGCCGACGTATAAAACAGTATCGTTAGTCCAATGACTTTTTGTCACATCATGAGGTTATTCTTATTAGAGGTTTAAACACCTAAGATGATGTTGCATCATAAATCTATGCTATATTTGAGCAAGAATACTAAGCACCTCGACTGATGTTGTATCATGAGACATAGTTTCACGTATCATTGTCAAAAGATACAAACACACCATGCCAAGGTATAACGTGAAAACCTTACGGCATATTATGTTATAATTTGGCACCTTTACGTGTGAGTCATCATGAGATGTATCCTACAACTTGTTTATCTCATAAACATGCATCACCATACGACATGACTTACATTACAAATATGATGTCATACCGTGATGTCTAAAGTTCAATTATTTGTTACTCTAAGTCGAGCATTCGGTCTTGCATTACCCTACCTAATCTTATGCCGAACCTTGTTACATGTGCACCGATAATGCAGTTTTATTGGGAAACATACTAAGAAATCCTTGTCCTCTTACTTGGCCATGTGTCACTAGAGCTACATTTGTCAAAAATACTTTACTTTGCTTATATCGAGACAGCCTTATAATAGTAAGGAAAAATCTTGTAATTCCATTTCTTGCTTTCTTATCGCTACTTTGATCGTGGCTATAAATTTTACTTGATAATTACACTTATGATATACCCAATGTTCATGGCTACAATGAATCAACCAAGCATATTATGTCAAAAATTGTCATTACTATAGCTTTCTTGGCCAAACCTTATAAATGTATTTGGCCCAGCTAAACCCACCATGATAAAACCAGTTCTACGATAACATATATCTCGCTTAAAGCCATGATATCCCACCTAAAGCCACATACTTCGCCGGCTCATGCGTTATGCGGTTCAGCTTAACCAATTTATTGCTAAACGGTAAAGTGTGGTACCTAACGTTACACTGCTAAACCAATAATTAGTTGACTCTTGGGAAACGAAAGCGACTCTCCTCAGAAAGGAAGACTTCAACTACACATCCACATGGGAACAAGGTTATGGTTCCTACCAAGAATTCCTCGCCATGTTTCTTGAATATTTAATTCATTCTACCTTGGAAGCCCTGCCTAAACTAACCTAAGAAGCCTTGCCTGGCCTCACCATGGCAGCCTTGACTGATTTCCCTAGCAGCTTGATCTTGCTATAAACATTGCCAGGCCTAAATACATGACACATTGGTTGATCCCACTCCAAAAACTTAAAGGTGATTACATACACTCGTTTTCCTTGAAATTCCCTATCGGGTAAATATAATTCAACATACGACGTGTAAATCAAGTGTTCTCCATCTCAAGGAAAAGTTATAGGCAATAAGGCTGTCACATGTGACTAAATAACTCAAGAAAACTACATTGCTCCATGCCACTGATATGTCACCTTGTCATACTTTCCTCTACAGTTGACACAACAATTCACATATATGCCTTATCATTGCTAGTTTGGAAGAATATCTACCTTTATTACATATGAATCAAGACCCTCTACTTACGTGGGAAAGCACCAAAATGCAGCTCACCTTCTTCAAATACATAACATTATAAATGGTTTGGAGAAGTTTCTTTCTACATTTGAAATCTTGTTGCCCCTAAATACGGGTAACTAAAACTCCTCCACATCTTGTTGACCATTCGTTTAAACTATGAAATTGTTTAATAGTCTGAACAAACTTCTCCTAGTAATGTAGTTATCAAACTGGCAACGCAAGAAAAGCAAAATCGTTGAGCGAAGTGACATCCTTGTAAAAAATCAAAAGCAACGCTCATCAAGCTACATACCCTCAAAACCGTTGCCAATAAGAACAAACACGAAACGGGAATAGATTAAATTCAAATCATAGATTATGAACAACTTATAGAATTCCACCTCTTGGTCTTTTCCTAGAGTGCGATTGCCACTCTAAAATAAGAACCTTGAGAAAAGGTTTAACAATACCAAATGAGCCTACTTTCATATCATAATCTTCAACTATGAAATATGTCCCAAAGTTTATGCTAGCTACTTAAGCATCTAGCTAGCATCGAGACTAGAGTTCCAGGGCCTTGATCTTCATTAAGATTAAGACAAAATTCGCATAATATATTCCATTAGCCTAGCCAAATATCAAGCTTTAGCATGTCACACTTCACAAGTATTCTCCAATGATAGAGAGCAATTAGCTTTCTAATCAAAACCACACGTGCTCATCTCTAATTTGTTTTGTTCTACAAATAGATTACAACGTTGCTTCCATGGTTTAGTGATATCTTATCACGCGCTCCAACATGAACGCTCAGTGATTGAATCGCGTCACCATTCTAAAACTTGACAAGAACAATGTTGACAAAGTTGATTCCATGGTTTAATGAAGCTCCGGTGTTTACTAAACATTAGTATATACCCTCAGCTGTATGACTAATTTCGTTTTAAGTTCAAATTCATCACGGGTATTCTATTAAGATCAGTGTAAGATCACAACAAGGGTTTCTTGTCTCGGTCATTTCCCCAAATAAACATAACCCGAGTCACTCTTCTCTTTAGTGGCCATATTAAGTTTTGACATCCTATTAGTAAACGAACCCGCATACTATTGGCTAATCTATAGGCTAACGTCTTCACCTACACTTCTAGATGTTTGGTTTTTAACAAATGGAAGATCAACGGCATTGACTCTATTAAAGGTTACACGATATAAGGACACCTAAACTCTTTCACATCGTTGGTTTCGCTTGTCAAAAGAATTCTTATTGTCCTTGGTGTACAACAATCAAGATTACAGTCTGAAAAAGCTTGATAAGTAAGAGCTAGTGCAACTTTCACTCAAGAGAAATCTTTAATTGCAACTAATTTAAAGCAAAACGGATTTGTCAACTTTTGTCTTAAAACAAAAAAGGCTAACTAAATGGCACAATTTTGCATTAAATTAAGGGAGGTGCCTCTACCACGAAGTAGCCAATCACACCGGCTTAATGATCGTTCAAAAGAAGCTGGAAAGTATACCAATTTGTAAATAAAAATAAAGAAAGGGAAAGGCTAGCATGACAGGAGGATAGTCAGGAACACCTACTCCCAGGAATGACTAGCTGTCCTGACTGGGGGGCTGATGACGTATGATAGAATATCTTGGCTAACCTGCTAAAGGCATAAACACAAAGAAAATGGAAAGTCCTGGCTGACTTACCAAGAAGGCAAGGACAAGTGCTATATCCTGACTAACTTGCTAAACAATCCAACGACACAAGGCAAGACAGCCAGACAGCCAGATGGCCAGACATGAATAGGACAAAGTAGATCGTACATGTAAAGGAGGGAAAAGAGCCTAGAAGGTGACAAAGGAAGCAACCTTATGTCTAAAGGATAAAGCTGGTGTTTTACGAAATGCCAGCCCCTAAAAAAAGATGGCAGCGCAGCAGAGCAACAGTAGTCAACTCCTTATACCATAAAGGAACTAGTCACGGTTATTAAGGAAAATGTCTGGATACCAGGAAGATATGATACCCAAAAAGGAATAGAGTGAATCTAGGAGATCACAGGTTCCCAGGGCTCCTATCACTATAAATAGAGGAGCAAGGCATATCAGAAAGGGGCTTCACACATTCAACCTTGGCTCTCACCTCTACTCTCACTTTCACTTATATATCATCTCCGACTTACCGGTGACTGATCCCGATGTCGGAGCATGGTCGCTGGAGGTCTCCTCCTGCAGTATAGCAAGGCATCGTTCCTTCCTTAGCCGGATAGCAAGGAATGGTAGCTCCAGGTCTCCTATCAAGACCCAGCAAGCAAATACCTCAACGTGAGTTATACAAACGATTGGTCTTGCCAACTTGCCAACTATAACCAGGCGTTTCTTCTTCCAGCCATACTTCTTACATATATTGTTAACCAGGCTTAAAGTAAGGTCTTGGTTCCTGGTAAGATCAAGACAGCCCTTTCTTACAACTCTCCTAGCCTTCCTGGCACCCATACTTCTCTTATTTCTTATCTTTTATAATTACTTGTCTATATGATTGTATATTCTTCATAAAGATATTGACTTGAGCGTCAGAGTGCCCTCGGGGGAAATACCCTCAGGCCCTCTAATGTAGATCTTTTATGTTGTTGAAGATAGGTTTCATACCCAGGATAGAAAGGTGTAACCTGACTCGGGATAGCAAGGCATCACTTGACCCGTCATCATGCCCGCTCGGATCTGGACCCTTCAACAGTATGTATGTATATATATATACATGTATATAGTTTTTTCTCTTAAAAAGAGTATAAAGTAATAGAAGTTTAACATCTAAATGGTAAAAATATAAAAGAAATGAAGGGTAATTTGGGTGCAAACCTAACATCCATTGAATGCAACTTTGTTTTCATTATTAAACCATAACAAAAACTAAAAGAATCAAACTTGATATGCTGAGAAGAAAACACTGTTACCTTTGAACCTTTGATTGCGATTAAGAACAATTGTTTCTATTGTAATTTGAACAATTAAGTCATGCAGGTGAAATGAATCTGAAAGAAATGAATCGAAAAATATCAGCACAAAACCCAAAATCAAGTTATGTATATGTAATTTGCATTCTTCCTATGAAACCATAAGAAATCGAGGATGAAGAACTCATTCAGATGCAAAACTCGTTTATGAATTCCTGCAATAAGTTTCCGTTGAATTTTAGCGTCAGCACAACCAAATGGACCCAAGAGGTTTACTATCTACTGACACCAAATCACCAAATAATTAATTAAATTTAAGTTCAAGTTTAATTAGAATTAATTACACTTAGTAGACAATGTAATTAACTTCTCGTGTATCTTACTCTCTTAATAAATGATTCCAACAAAATGCCACATGGCATGCTCATATTCTTCCAAAAAAATTACACATGAAACTACTAATCAATGCCATTAAAAATGCAAATTGTTTACATAAATACATTAAATAAATTATAATATTAATTGATAACATCTATAATAATTCTATGTTTATATATGTGTGTATATACATACACACACATATATACACAAATATATACACAAAAGAACATTTTTTATAAACATTTATTTTTAAATTTTTTATTATAAAAAAGATTTAACTAATATTATTTAAGAAGTTCATCTTCAAGTGTTGTATGTAAAAACTAAAATTAAGATATATAGAAAAATGATTTTATGCAATTATCAAGTTTAATTATCTACATATAGTACCACTGTACCAATATTTTAACTATAGATGTTTTCATATAAGGTAAATTATGTTTATATTAGCATTCAATATTATGTTACATGCATTATGGGGGTGTTTGTTTTTTTAAAAAACATCTTCTAACCTCTTATGTTTGCGCCGCGCAGACGCGGGAAGAGGTTAGACTGTTTGTTTTCTCGAAGACATTTCATTAAAAAACGTCTGCGCGTCCTCTTCTTGGCGCAGACGTGAACCAACATCTTCCCACCTCTTCAAACCTCTTCCAGCCTACTCCCCCATTTTTCATCCCTTCGGCCGAACTCCTCCACCGCCTTGCTCGCCGTCGTCGCCATACTCCACCGCCGTAGCCGTCGCCGCCCTACTCCACCACCATCGCCATCGCCGATCTCCTCCATGCCTTCGACCGCCATACTCCACCGCCGTCTTCGACCTACTCCGTTTCCTCCACTGTCGTTCGATCTAGGGTTCCTTCGTTCGTGATTCCGCCTCAGGCAACCACCGATCGAAGGTTCCTTCGTTTGAGATTGCAGGTTAGGGTTAGATCGTTCAGGTTTTAGAACGAGGGCTCGATCGAGGTTAGGGCTCGATCGACGGGAGGGGTTTGGTCCACGGAGGCTCGATCGAGGTTAGGGCTCGCCCCTGGTTCATTCGGTCATCGCCCCTGGTCGACGGTGGTGGACGGTGGTGGCTCAAGAACAGGTCGACGGTGGTGATGGTGATCGGTGGGGTTGAGCAGACGATCGGAGGTGATGGTGATCGGAGGTTGGGTTTTCATAAGAAGAGGTTTATTTGTTTGAAGAGGTTTTTGGAAAACAAACACCCTCAAAAACTCTTCTTGCAGGGGTTTGGTCCACCACTTCTGCAAAAGAGGTTTGCAGATGTGGTCCGCAGACCGCAGACGTTTTACCTCTGAAAAAACAAACACCACCTATGTATTTGACTCAAAATATTAATTTAATTACCATCTAATTACAAAATTATTCAACTGATACAAATTCTTCTAATTTTTTAAATTAGTAGTATAAGCTTAAATGCATTAAATCTAAAAACTATAATAAAGTTATTCTAATTATTTAAATTACAAAGACATTATAAAATCACATAATTTTATCCAAAAAACATGTGTAATACATGAGTCTATAATCTAGTAAGGTTATAGAAGTCGACACAAGTCAACACAAGATACAGTTGTCTTATATAACACATTTATCGGACTCAGATTTATTATATATGAAATATTTTGAGATGTAATTATCTACCGAATATAGTTGGTAAACTAACTTTTATTCATATTGAAAGTTTAATAAATGCATATTTTAGTTTATTTTAATGCTTGGTAATTAGTATTGCTATAACCAATGATCTTTAGCTCAAGCGGTTGAGGGGAGGTACCCTGTGACTTCAATATTGGGGAGGCCACGGGTTCAAGTCCTGGCATGGACAAAATAGGGGTTCCATGCTAGGCTAGGGGGTTTTCTCTCACCTATGGTGGGTTTCCTCCTATGGGGTGTGGATATGATCGGGTGGGTCTATGGCCCGTCAGTGATCCAAATTGCCGTTCAAAAAAAAAAATTAGTATTGCTATAGTTCTTGAGTTCGAAACTCGTGTCATATTCATTTTTATTTTCGACTACAATTTTGAACTTGGATTTGCGCCGCCACGCTTGATTATATGTCCACGTGGAGTTCTAGTCCTTTGCTAGCATACAAATGTTTTTTTTTTAATATCATGATTAATTTATATGTTTGTTATTGATCTTTAAATTATAATTACTTTATAAACTTGTGCACATATGATTACGGTTTGCTTATTTCTTTCTATGTTTGGTTATATATTTTATTTAAAACCAAACTCATCTACGTGTCAGCATTAATTTTATAAAAAAATGTAGTCGATTTAAATATAATATGTTTTTACCCCTTTAGATACGTTTTTTGTGTTTCTTAATTTATACATATGTTATTCTTGATGTTCTGATGCATAGTTGAGATACGTTTTTATCTCCGTTTCAATATTTATTATTTAACATATATTTTCTTAAATTACGGTGTTATGCTAGTTAGCTTTTTTTTTTTTTTTTTAATTTTATAAAAAAAAAAGTTCCTTGTGTTTCATGAATAGTGGTATAATTTCTAATCATATATTATTAACAGTAAAAAAGAAAGTGCAACTTTCTAAATAAAAAAAAAAAAAAAAAAGGCCCCGTGATAAAAACGTAGGGGGTTTCTTGAAATTTTGGTGAGAGCACATGCGTAAAAATTAAAAAAGAAAAGTACCAGAATTCAAATCTTGGCAAACATGAATTCCAACGGCTATTTATTTGGCCAGAAACTTTTTATGTTCCGATCGAATCTCCGAAAAGGCCAAGGCACCTTTTGACAGCCCATGATCCCTCTTTTCACTCCACTATAAAATTTCTACTTCAACTTGCGTACAACATACATATGCCATCGCCATCGCCATCATCATTCTTCATCAATTAACCGACTAAACTAATTAAAATGGGTAAAAGAAGAAGATCACTCATACTCCAAAAACTCTCAAATCTCATCAAAACCTCCATTTTCATAGCTAAAATGAGGTTGATTCGCCTTAAAAAATCAACCAAATTCTCTGTAAGCCACATCAACAGTTATGGGTTCCTTCAAGAACGTCAATTCTCTCCTTCAAGCACCCCACTTATCAGCCGGAAAAAGAACCGATCCTTGTTTTATTCGGTTTGCTTTCTTTCATGTTTTAATCGGGGGGATGAGAGTTATTCAATGGAATCTGCCCTTGCTGATCAGGTGGACAGAGATTGTTTAGAGTTATCATATGGTGAAGAAGAAGAAGAAGAAGAAGAATGTATAGATGAAAGGGCTGAGATATTTATTGAAAGGTTTTATCAAGAGATAAAGAGACAAAGGAGGGAATCAGCTAATTTAATTTGCCTTTCAACAGGATGCTAGAATATTAAGTTTGGATGTGTACTTCCAAGGTGAATTTTGGAGATTGTTGAGGTTGTGATTGTTTTTGTTTTTGGCATCTTTTGATTCATTTGATTTATTTATTTATAATAAATATGTGTTTCTTTTTGTACCTTTATTTGTTTAACGGTATTTGATGATAATTGTTCTTTTCTTTCTTTTTGGAACGACAAGTTATTTTGTAAAATCTAAAACCTCCAACAATAGCAACAATAGCAAGATGCTATGGAAGGGGACCTCAAAAATACTTACAGTTATAAATCAATCTGAAATTTAAATTATACTAATCATGCCATTGAAGAAGGCTCGGACTCTTAGATCTAAATTTTATCCAGTTGAAAATGTTAGCTTTGATCTCCTTGATAAACTTACCGGGGTTTTGATTCAATTGTTGAAAATTCTATCATTCCTTGCCTTATTAAAATTGAATCTCCTCTCTTTTGTTCCACGCAACACCATTGTTTTAACCATACTTCTGAAGCAAAACTGCATCTAATTAGGAGATGATCTACGGTTTCAGGGGTGTTATTGCAAGTAGCACATGAAGTAGATTGCACAAATATGTTTCTTCTAGCCAAAGCTATTCTAGATGGAATTCGATTAAGACACGCCCTCTAAGCGAAGATACCTTCTCTGGGATCCATTTAACGCAATTGGGTTGATACATTTGGATAGTTATGACAATTTAGTAAAAGAGAAAATAATATATGAAATTATGACTTTGTTATGGATAATGAAATAAAGCAAAGTATATCAAAACCAATCCCAACGAGAAGAAACATGAAAAACAAATTGTTTGGCAAACCATCCGCTCGTTTAATTTTCAAACAACCGAATTTTATGGTCAACAACTAAATAACATATGTGCATTTTCGTTCTCACTTTTCCATTTAAGCACTGATTTTGCGGTTAGTTTTTAATTGATTATTCAACTTCTTAAATTTCGATCTAAATTTAGTTTGGGGTGGTTGTCATCACTCCAAAACCAAGAGAGTATATAGTAAATTTAAGGGGTAACTTCATACAAATGTAACCAACTTTTCATTTTGTTCCAATTAAGTCACTCAAACTTTTTTTTGTCTCAATTAAGTCATTCAAATTATTTTTTTGTTTGAATTCTATGTTTTAAGCATGAATTGTAGGTAATACATGTTGATATAAGTTTGAGTGAATAATTTTTTTTATAAAAATGACTAAATTGAATAAGTAATTATTAATTATTAATTTTTTTGTTCTTTGTCAGATATTAGTTAAAATTAATAATTACTTATTCAATTCAGTCATTTTTTAAAAAAAAATTATTCACTCAAACTTATATCAACATGTATTACCTATAATTCAAGTTAAAAACATTGAATTTAAACAAAAAAGTAGCTTGAATGACCTAATTGAGACAAAAAAAAGTTTGAGTGACTTGATTGGAACAAAATGAAAAGTTGGTTACATTTCTATGAAGTTTTCCCTAAATTTAAACCTATAAATTATAGGGGTATCTACTAAAAACAAAATTTTGTCTAAAAACATTAAAAAAATATATAGTAAAGAAAACCAAATCAAGTACTAAAAACAAAAATTTAGCATAAAGTATAAAAACAAATAAAAAATAAATTAAAAAATCTAATAAAAAAATTGTGTTACTATTTGATTATATCCCATAAATTATAATAAAAATAATAACACACGTTGGTCCTATTTTACGGGAGAGTGATTAGGCCTACTGGGCCAATTAGGAGCAAGTCTAAGATCGATATTGGTCCTAACCAACGGTCCAACGCTAACACTTTGTTTATTTCTTATTGGACCGGACCGACTGGTATATGTCTTAACATTGTATTTCATTATATAACATTATAACTAGGTTAGACGTATTTTTTTTTATAAAGATTTGTATGTTTAATAATATTAATTGTTGATAAATAATAAAGGATGACTACTTAAAATAATAAATTACAAATAAAAAAAATTTAAGAATTATAAAATTACATTTTAAAATATTATATAATTGAATTCTTTTAAGAACAATTATATATTTGATATTCAATAGTATAATTTAATTATTTAAAATTATTAAGATTTAATTTATTTGATATAAAAGATAATTAATTAGTATATGATATGAGAAATAAGCAGGAAATTTTTTTCTAAAGTTTATAAGATGGTGACATGTGTCAATTGTTATTATTTTTTTATTAGAATAAGATATAAGTTGTTGTTTGTTTACCTCTTAATAGAATCATTCAGCACTTAACCATTCAACGCGTTTGGTTTAAATTAAATTACCTCTTAATGATTCAGTTCAGCACTTAACCATTCCGCATCAATACCATGCTGAATGGAAAATACATATCATTCAGTACTTAATGATTCAGTTCAACGTTTAATGGTTCAGACCCTCTTAACCATTCAGTATTTAATAATTCAGATCTACCAATCAGTCCCTTAGAAGGAATCGTGATGTGCAAGGCAGAACCCTGCAGAATTAAGTCCTGACCTAATCGAATAATCAAAGCCCAATATTTTGTTATGTTTATAGAGGCACCAGTGCACCACGTGCCTTGATCAGCATGTAATTAATAAATTAGAATTATCCAATAAACCCTAAAACTCACTTGTTTAAGCTTACATGAACCTGTGCTCATAAATCCTACTCGTTTTCGTTCACAGATGAAAATAAGCCCAACAATCACCCGTTGATTTCTGGGTCATAACTCATAATAAAGAGGATTCAAACTCTAAAAGACGGCCATTATAGAATTTAAAACTCGTGTGTTCGAATTTAAAACATGGTTTCATGACTTTAAGACATAACTTCGTGATATAAATATTTTTTAAAAAAAAATTCCTTATAACATATTTAACATTATAATAAAAATTATGAAAAAAAATAAAAATTTATTGGGTTAATATCAGTTTTCTTGGTTTTATCCAAAATAAGTAGTTTCCTTATGAACCTTCGTATATATTTCTTCTCAAAATATACAACTATGTAGTCGTCAAACACTCTCTCTTGATAGATTTTTGGTCTAGGGTTTAATACCTAATTGTTTCTTTGTATGTATATGAGTAACTATCGTGTATTCACAATAAATTAGCTCATTGATTTCTGGGTCATAATAAAGAGGCTTCAAGCCTTCAAATTCAAACTTTAAAACACGGGCATATGAATTTAAAACTCAGTGTGTTCGAATTTAAAACATGGTTTCCTGACTTTAAGACATGAGTGCCCGCCTTTTTCCTAATGCAGACCTTTGACTTTAACCTAATACTGGTCCGGACTTAAATTACAGGTGTTCGTGATATACGACTTACATATATGTAACTTCGTGAAAAATACATGTATCCATGTCATATGTGGTAATTATATATGAGTATAATATTTCCTTATTTTGGTTTTTATCTCTCTTATTTAATTTTTTATATTATACTTATAATCTATGTAATATTTAATATATTTTTAATATATTCCTTTATTTTTCTTATTTTTATTATTTAATATTTCTTTTATTCAACTTATCAATACATTTGATTTCTAGCCTACTGTATGTGTATTTATAACTCAAACTTAGTATATTAAAAAAGATATGATAAGAAAACATGAATAAATATCACTATTGTAGAAGGCGCTAAGCACTAGTCAGACGGTGAGGTACCGCCTAGAGATTAATCAGCGCTAGACGGATTGAAATTTTTATATGTAATTTTACAAATATACATTATATACACACATCTATATCAATAATTCAATATAATACTTCAAATAATTTAAAAAATAAACCTAAACATATCAAGTCAAGTACATCAAAGTTCAAACTTAAATACTGAAACAACAAAAAAAGATTGAAGACTCGATCAAAGAAGATCGAAGTTGAATTCAAAGTTTAGAGATGTTCCAGATATTGGATTCAATGTTCCAGATGTTGGATTCAATGTTTCAGAGACATATTAAGAATTTAGGGTTGAGAAGTGTCTCAAAAAATCATGGATCTGGTCCGCCTAGACGGATGGATGGACACCAGCTAGGCCGCCTAGCGCATAGACGACCGTCTAGACCAATTTTTACAACATCGATAAGTAGAGGTGTAAAGAAAATCTCCCTCGAATCAAAACCAACAAAACAACCTTAATTGGAGCCTTACTAAAAGGTTGAAACCAATTTGTCACATGACTAGTTCAAACCAATTTTATCATAATCGGAGTGGTTAAGAAAAAACTAGAATTGAATTAAACCAGATCAAACTAAGCACTTCTCTCTACACAATTTGATACCCAAACCAAACCAACCGGTTTTAACTTTCATTGGCCCAAAACAGGTTTAGAACCGAAATGGTTTGAGGTAAAATTGGTTGTTGCACCTCTATAAACACCACTTGTGAATCAGAGTGCGACCCGCCAATTTGTTCTTGGTCAAGTGAAATATCAATCAAAACAAACAAACATACCTAGTAAATTTTTACTTTTGAGTTTTGAGTGAAATTTAGGGAGAAATATGTAAACAAACGTTACCTCTATCCTAAAATGAAATAGATATGTTATTTCAAAGGAGACCCTCGATTCATATTTTCGCCCTTTTATATATAAAAACGAACAAATAAAAAGCTAAAACCATTTACAACCAACAACAAACCAATTGAACAGTATGAACAATGTATCATACTTAATCGAAACACACAACCGCTTAACACATAAGTATAAGAGGACACATAAAACCAGAAAAAGAACTACCAAAACCATTTAAAAACTAAGACCATTTAACAACCTACAAAGCATATCAAATGAAGGTCCAAAACATGAAGAAATCCATTATAAACACCCTTATGAATCTAGATACCAATAACTTTCTTATCAATTAATTAAATTTTTTATCAGATGAAAATTTGAGGCTAAGATTAAACCATCTCTTCTTTGCAGTAGGCTTATCCTTCGCATCTTCTTCAGATAGCCTGTTGTCTTCATGGCTATTAATACCTCCATTATTGATCTTACTCCCAGGAATCCCTGGGGACTTATTAACCGTGAAAGCTGATTGGATGTTATCTCGTTGCTTTAAAAGCTCATCCACCTGTAATTCATAATATTGTAACAATAACAATACTTGGAGTTTTTAAGCCAAAATTGTGACCCAAACCAGGAGGTTTGGATATTATCCCAGAATACAGATAGATAAAAATTGATATGTTGTTAGACTCTTAAAAGTCAAAGATGGCCTATGCATTTGGGAAAGATAAATATATACTTGTATGATTATACTCACATTCTGCTTTTCCAGAGTGTATCTGTTGGTCACTTCTTGGTATTGCGCCAAAGCCTGCAAAAGATATAACAAGAAACACATTAGCATGTAAGACATTTTACAAATAAAAAGTAAGGATAAAAGGTAACCAAAGTATGAAAATTTTACTTGATATGAGATTTAATTAACCTTTCTATAATCAGTTTCGAATTGGCGCAACTCTGTTCTTTTTCTTAGAATTTGTTGTTCTACATCCTTAAGTTTATAAGTAGAACTCTCATATGTGGCTGCACAAAGAGCTTCGATTGTGTAGGATGCAGTCTTGAAAAAATTATCACCTGCAAGAAAAGAGAGTAACTTTATGTCAAAACTTTTTCCCGGGAACAAAAATACTAGAAAGCACATAAAAAAATAAATTTAAACCATAAACAGCAAATGTGTGAGTCCCGACTTTTATCTCCATGACCTCGCATGGTTGGAGGCCTTCCAACCTTCTAAAAAAACCAGCTTCTGGGTCCTTCGCAATTTCTAACTGTAAATAATTGCAATCCATCGTCATTGTCAAATGTTTAAACTACTCTACAGTAGCAAGGAGACACATAATAATTTGATCATTATGTTTGACTGTTAAAATACCCTTGAATAATGAGAAATGGAGTTCTTGTAACAAATAATGACCAATAAACAAATCGAAATTGTCGATTATCTTTAATGATGATTAGGACAATTAAAAAATAAAAACTAATATTAGATTGCACAATTGTTGGAAAATTAAATGCTACACTTTTTTATAAAACAGAACTAATATGATAGATGCATACCGCATTAACAGTTGAATCCATTCTATAAACTTGAAAATGCAAGAAATACATCCCTGCTGATGTCACTTTTCCTGTCTTCTCACTGTCTTCCTGCAACAAGCATTTTGATATCATATAAAGAGATAAAAAACTTTCTTTTATATAACAATACTGATATAAATGATTGGAACTCTTAAGGGACGACTGGAAAAGGTGATACCTGTAATGTCAGGTTATAACCCCCATCAATGTCATTCTCAAAATAAAGTAGCTGCAATATTTGATACACATAAAGATTAACAACAGGATTCTTAAATTTTATGCATTCAGAGTGAGAAATTTCTTTTAGTATCCTTTTGTCATTTATTTTTCTTACATAGGCACCTTAAATTTGCTTTGAGCAGCTGAAGTAACTCTAACTACGATCCCGGCTTTAGCTTGTTCTTCATTTACAGTAACATCAAAAAAGTGAGCAGATTGTTTTTCCACCTGCAGTTGAACTTAATGAAGCCAAAGGAGTAGCTAAGAATTTGAAGGGAGGTGGCAAAATGGGTGGGTTGAGTAGATTAAGTAATATTTTGAAGCGGATTCAAGTCAAAACGGGTAACTTATGGTACAGAACAGATTTTGTGTCATACTAAGATTGTAGAAATTAAATTGTTTCAGTTAGAATCTAATTTGTTAGATAAAATGATTTAGAAGGTTTTACGCATTAAAAATGCACAATGAGTGACGTTTAACATGCTAGACGCGTTAATGTTAAAGAATAACCCAAATTGAAATCGGATTGAGATTGCCACCTCTTAATAATATTCTGAAACATGATTATGTGCACCTTTCCACTAATGGATGATCCTAGAGGAAGGGGTTTGACAGTGATGGTTCCAGTCAAAGCTTCCTCAAGAACATTGGCTGAAATAGTTGTCTTGATAGGAACTCCAAGCTTACTAAAATAGGAAAAATTTAATAGAGTAAAATGAATAAATAAATCAAAATGAATCTGATATATGCAATCATGAAAATTTTAATAAGAAATTACCTGAATAATGCAGCAAACATTGTATTCACTGTTCCAAGGTTTGAAAGATCAATTTCCATGTCTGTGCCATCAGCATCAATAGCCTGTTGAATTCAACATACATAAAAGGGTAAATACAAAGAAAGATATTGTGAACATTAAACATATGTACAAACTAAGATGGCAACTTGACCCGTTATCTCACCTTCTCCAAACCCTACTGCTTGAGTGAGACTTTCTAAATATGTTTGTTTATTTGTTTACATTAGGCTTAATTAATTCATGGTTGTATCTTAAACGAACCAGTTCAAAAGGTTGAATTAAAACGTAAACAGGTCAGATGTATCAAAATATTAAATGAGTTAAAAATCATCTGCAAGCTATCTTTATATCTTTATTTAAAAATAACACTATTATTGTAGTATAATAACTTTTGTTATCACCTGCAAGCTATCTATATTTCTTTATGTTAAATAACATTATTATTTAAAAATAACACATTATTTATCTATGATTTTCCTCAAAAAGAGGATGTGAGTCTACAAGATTTGACCCATTAACCAACACGCGCAACCTGCCCAATTTTCCACATTTTAACACATGGCTAACGGTAGCAAAAAAATACCTCAAACCCCGCAGTATCGTATTGCCTTCTTCTCTCTGGATCAGATAATATGTTATAAGAATAAGCAACCTCCTTAAAGAGTTCTGATGCTTCAGGGTTACTAGCATTCTTGTCAGGGTGATACCTATACATGGAAATGTTCAAAATCTATAAATGCTACTTATGGGTGTTTGTATGTGTGATTAGAAAAGATTGTGTGATGTTGAATAATTAAAATCAGATAAGCAGTTAGCACAATCACACTCCATACAACATACCGATTGCCCAAGATAGCCAATTTAATGGAATATATTATATGAATTTACATGGCATAACAATAATATAACTTATCACCCCTCAAAAAACAAACACCACATCATTCCATAAATACTGATATTAACTTAGAAGGATGTTACTTTGGAAAACAGCAGTTAACATTAGTATTAAAAGAAAATTGAAAACCTAAGGTTGGTTGGCGATAATAAAATGAAAGAACAATTTTGGTTTGACTGTTAACCGGGATATTCAAAATAATTACAGATTCATGCTCTAAGATAATAATCAGCACGTAAATTCCAAAAACAAAGAAACTAACGATATCTCAGCAAGCAACATAAGCAGTCAATACTAAGAACAAATCACATGATGCCAAATGCTAGTGTTATTATTCACATCCCACACAAACCCTAAAATTAATTAATTGTAACAAATAAGTAGCAGTCAATACTAAGAACAAATCCAAATCTTATGCAACAGTTATAAAATAAAATAAAAGTGAATGGGGTATTGAAGAAACTTGAGGGCAAGCTTCCTGTAAGCAGATTTGATCTCCTGATCGGAAGAATCACGTGAGACATTCAAAACTTCATATGGGTCCCTACGAATAACAACAACTGGAGCAGCAGAAGTAGAGGCTCCCGCCTCAATCTTCGAACCCCCCATCGCCTGATCCAATCCAATAAGCACTGATGTTATGTCATTCAAATGACGATAAAAGGAGGTTACAACAACTTATGATCCAGTGTGCACGAACTTCATAGCATCGGATCGCTCTCTTTTTGAAAAGCATAAATGATGATTATATAGATAATTTGTTATATCGATCCTTGAAATTCATACACTACGATCGACGAATTGGTCTTTTTATTTTAAAAAGAAGCTTTCCTTTGTTAATTGTTTTGCTTCGCTTTCTATTTCTTACTTTTGAAAATATATATATATAGCAAAACTTCATATATTATTTAATTTAACTCTTCTGTCTAAAATCTTGAAAATATATCTTAAGTTTATATATGAATTTAAAATAAATCATATATTTATTACAAATGAAAAGCTCATATGATATCTCTTTAAGATGGGATTCATATAGAGACTGTATCATGTAATAACTTTATTTTAGAGATATAACTTTCAAATAGTCAAATCATACATGGGTCGGGCCCTTTATTTTAAATATTGTAAAAAATATATAATCCACATTTAAGTTAAATAAATAATTAGGTTTGAATAAACAAATCAATTTTAAAATTGTTTATTATGAATCACATGTTTATTTTCAAAATTATAAACAGATGACTCATGTAGGTTATTTCTCTAAGATAAGGTTGTCACTTAATACACAAGCCATATATATATATATATATATATATATATATATATATATAGGGGAATGATCAAATGTTAACCCTTCCTTATTGCGCTAACCGCATAACCCTAGCACTTTTTTGCCCGAATCTTTGTTTTTTTCATGGTTTAGAAATTATTTACAAGTGTAAGTAAGTGTAAGTAAGTGTAAGTACTTACACTTACTTACACTTGTAAATAATTTCTAAATGGTGATGAATTAGCAAAAACACAAAAAAGAAACCCCCATATTTTATGTATAATAAAGACCATGAAAAAAAACAAAAAGTCAGGCAAAAAATGCTAGGATTATGCGGTTATTACAATAAGGAAAGGTTAACAAAGGAACCATCCCCTCCTATATATATATATATATATATATATATATATATATATATATAGGAGAAGGATCAAATACATATGCTTCTTAACGTACTAAACGTGTGATGGCTTCTGGACCCTTTGATCAAACTAATCAATGGGTAAGATCTAGTGGTTCCCACTTTCTCCACAAAACAAGCGTAAAATATAACTGGAAGGGCAAAAGAGGAAACAACTACATTTTATAATGTTACAACAAGTTTCACTCGTTTTTTAAAAATTAAATAACTTTTACATACTTTATTATTTTTTTAAAAAAAATTACACCATAAAATTGAGAATTTTATTATCTTTAATTTGAGTATAGTATTGTTATAGTTTTTTTAAGTTTTTTTTACGTGGTCTGTGATTTTGACGCTTGGTACGTAATTATTGGTACGTGATTATGCAGTTGATCCTTTGATCATGCATGTTAAATGACGGTCCGTGATTTTCATATAACGTGGTACGTGATTATTGGTCCGTGATTATACATTTTGCCCTTGATTATGTATGCTAAAATACGGTCTGTGGTTGTTATATAATGTGATCCGTAATTATTGGTCTGTGATTATCCCGATGGTCCGTGATTATGGGTGTTAAATGTCAGTCTGTAATTTCATAAATCACGGTCTGTAATTTTATATGGACGATAATACCCCTTACCCTAATGACACATGGTGTGTTCCTGTGGCTTCCTACGTTTAGCGCGTTTACACTAATATGTACGTTAACCGTCCCCTATATATATATACATACACGCGCAGTTGTGCACTTGTGTGTGTACACGTACACATCTACTTAAGGGGGAGGGGTGTGGAAATCCGAAATTGTCCCTTTATCAACATAACATGGCTCAAATGAGTCCCAATCAGATTATCATGCTTTATGTGGATAATGTGTATTCTGATATATGCCAAGCTTGCTGCTAGAGGGGTAAATTTACGTTCTCAACAATGTGCCTTATGTTTGGATTAAGGAAGAAGAAGAGGCAAACCATTTATTCTTTAGGTGTCCGGTTGCAAAAAACATGGAGAAGGATATATTGGCGGTCAAACTGGGATTTCATCTCAATTGATAATATATTATCTTCAACATATCAGATGGATTACACTACAAAATAGAAACATTGATAACATAAGCCATCATTTGGGTCTTATGGAATTGCAAGAGTGGGTGGATTTTTAGCATAGAAAGACAAAAAAAAATTGTGAACGCCACCATTAGGCGTCCCACACCAACTGGTCTCACGACCAATATGAGGAAGGTAAATCACATAGAAAGACAAGACCTTCCAATTGATGGACTTGTGGACAAGATCATAATTCAGGCCTTCTGATATGTCGTAAAAAGGGGTGGAAAGCTTTTATGCTACTGGAAAAAGTGGATGACAAACCCACTATAAGAAATTGTTATATATTTTAGTGTAATTGAGATTAATTTTATCGATCAATACGAATTATGAAATTCATTAAATAAGTTGGGTGTGGGGTGCACGTTTGTTTAATGTTTTATGATTCAATGGGGTTCCAATGGAGCAACACCCCATTGACGGGGTCCGGGGGCAGTGCCCCCAGTTAGCGGGACCCAAGGGGCAGAGCCCCTAAGTTGTTATGTTGAAAAATCAATAGAAAAATTGATTTTACAAATTTTACATAAAATTCGTTTTACAACTTTAGTGGCAAAATTGTGAAGAATAAAAGTTGAAAAACTGTCTAGAGACAATTTCCAAACTCCTGTATATCAGAAATTGATCGATGAAAACAGGCACTGGTTCATTCTCGAATCCACAACAAATTCTCATACTCGTTCTTGATTCGAATTGAATTTTATCCGATCACAAATAGTTTGATCTGAAAGTGTGATCCACGACTTTCAATTCATTCGGGTGTATGTGTTCTGGAAATTTTCTACAGAATTCTCAAAATCATGAAGCATGGGTATGGATTTAGGAAAAACTCTTTTATTAATCGTAGTCTGGTTTCCTTGTTTTGAATTTTTTTTTACCCATAATGGGTGTACATATAGGGCTTTTAATTGCTAGTCCCCCGCTATTATCAAACAAGGTGAATTTTTGTTGTTCAAAAAAAGAGGGGGGATGGGAGCCGGCGGGGCATGACAAGTAGGCAACATTGTGTCATCGTTACAATTGACGTCGGTTGTTATTGCAACTTTTCGATGCTAAGCATTGATAGTTGAAATAATAGGAAAGAAGATTTTGAAAAAAAAATGATAGGTGGGATTATGTATTTAGATAATTTATGGCTGCATTACAAGTGATGATATTTGCTTTTTATAATTTAGATTAAAAATAAGATAAAATGATCTAATTAAATTATGATTAAACTTTTAAGGGTTCAAGAGCGTGCTCTTAGAATACGATTTTCTTCCCTAGAATTTGTGAGATAACACTTTATTAAACATTAGAAAGTAAAATAAATAAATAATAATGATATGAAACATTCCATAGGTCTTGCATTCCACTTTCTCTAGGATCAAACCATGAGCCTAATCAATGCACATTACCATTCATCAATATTTTCCTTGTAAGTATATTAATTTGTTCCTTTTATTTTAATACTTTTTTTGTTTTAACTAAAGACGTGCATTTATCACCGTTTAATTTGGTGCTAAAATACCCTTAAATGTGCATATAAATATATAAATATAATGTTAAGTTAAACTAAATAAGCCCCTTAACCTAAAAAGTCTAAGAAGGATCTTGAGCCATTTGATGATTAATCAATGGCTATGATTAAATCAAGTTATTGGAGGGTATATTTTAGTCATACCTACTTTTGTTGACTTTTTATCAAATTCCTCCATATTCTTTAAACATTCATAACTTTTACATGCGAAATTATTTTTTGAAAAAAAATATACCATAAAAAAGAGCATTTTTTTATCTTCAAAATTAATATAGTTTTTTCTATAGAAAAATTTTGTTTTTTAATTAATTGTGTCTTTTGTACAGTTCATTGTGTCTTTTGTACATATCATTGTGTCTTTTGTGCATGTAATTGTGTCTTTTGTGTTTCTGCTCAATGTTGTATTTTAATGAACAATTTAAGACATGATGATGTTGCATAATATATAATGTCAAGCAAGCATGACACAATGACGAGTATAAATAACTCAATGATCTTCAAAAAAGACACAATTCTCTGTAAAAAAATACACAATAACGAGTCATTGTGTATTTTTTTATAGGCATTGTGTATTTTTATAGTCATTGTGTCTTTTGTATAAACAGTGTGTCTTTTGTACAGGTCATTGTGTCTTTTGTGTTTCTGCTCAATGTTGTGTTTTCCTAAACAATTTAAGACACAATGATGTTGCATAATACATAATGTTAAGCAAGGATAACACAACGATGAGTATAAATAACACATTGATATTTAAAAAAGACACAATTACCTAGTAAAATCGACACAATTATCTTTAAGAAAAAACACAAAAACATAACTCTACACAAACATTTAAAAAGACACAATGATAATAATTAGACACAATGAGCTGAAAAAATTTAATTATTTGTAGCAATATTATACTCATTTTAAAGATAAAAAAATGCTTATTTTTATGATTTATTTTTTTTGAAAAAATAATATCGTATGCAAAAGTTATGAATGTTAAAAAAATGTGGGGGAAAGTGATTATGAATAAATTACCCTCTAACAATTTTTCCCTCTAAAATTTTAAGTTTTCTCTTTTAAATTTGATCACATGATTTAATGGTCAATAATCCTTCTTAGGCTTTTTAGGATAAAGAAACTATTTAGTTTATCCTAACCCTATAAATATATATGCGTGTAACTTGATTTATTTTTCTACTAGAATATATGGTTGGGTGTTCAAATTCAAATATCGGGATAACACAAATAAAATTTTTTGTATAAGAAAGTGCGTACCTTATATACCATAAGACGTATTTTTTTGAGAGAGCAACTCGTCAGATGAAAACAAAATCGTAATATTTTGTTCTGGACAGTTATAAATGATATCAGAACCAAGTGTATAGCTACTTTACCAGTAATGATGTTGGGCTTTGTAAGAGTGTGGATTGTAATATTGCACATCGATTGAGAGGAAAACAAAACTTTTTTTTTTATTAAAATGTGATACATTCCCCATCAAGAAGCATTTTGTTTGGGTAAGTAACTCGTTGGATGAAAACAAAATTGTGAGCTTCTAACTCGTCAACTTATTATGGGCAAGACGAACAATATCTTAGTGCGACCGTTATGGACTGTTACATAACATGTACCCAAAATTTAGATACAAATTTGGATCCTAAATAAGATATCTTAAATAAAAAATTAAAAAATTTAACGTATAATATTTAATAAAATAAAATTATTTAAAAAATATAAAACATAATCAAGTAAATATTTATAAATATAAAAATATAGCAATTTCGGGTTTATGTTTGGATTTCTTAGTTTTAAAAAATAAAAGATATATACATATTAAAAATATTTGGATAATTCTGATATCTAAAATACATAAAAGCCTCTAAAATCATTGTCTGAATACGAATTTTTGAATATTTGAATTTTTGGATATTTTATGTTTGGAATTTTCCAATAACTCGGGATTTGTTTCAAATTCATATATCTTTCACATACCTAATATCTACTATATATACATATATATAGAGGCCGGTTATAATACAAATGATTTTAACGTGAGAAGCGTAAGAAGCCATAAGAGTTTGATATATGTCATCAGGGTAAGGGGTATTATCGTCCATATAAAATTACAGACCGTGATTCATTAAATTCCGAACTGTAATTTAACACATATATTCAATGACCAACTGCATAATTACGGTCCATATAATCACGTGCCACGTTATATGGAAATTACAGACCATCATTTACTTTGCATGTCAAAGGAACAACTGCATAATTACGTACCAAGCATTAAAATCACGAACCACATAAAAAAAATCGGAAAAAACTATAACAATACTATACTCAAATTAAAAATAATAAAATAATCTATTTTATGGTGTAATTTTTTTTAAAAATAATTGAGCGTTTAAAAGTTATTCGATTTTTTAAAAAATGGTGGAATTTGATTTAAAAAAAAAAGTCAACAAATGCTGACAATTCCTTTTTTGCCCCTTCAGCTTAATTCACGCAAATTTTAAATAAAATGTGGGGACCACTAGATCTTAACCATTCATCTATTTGATCAAGGGCCCAGATTCCTTCCTACCTTCTCACGTTAATAACCCTTTGTATTTGATCCGGCTCCTATATACATATGGGCTGGATCCACTAAGAAGAAATTTTTGTCTAAGAAAGAGTAAGAACCAATAGAAATTTGACACGTGTTATCATAAAACAGTAATATAGTACAAAAAACGAAATACAGTACAAAAAGAAACAAAACCCAGTACAAAAAATCAAAAATCTAGTACAAAAAAATCCAGTACAAAAAAAATAAAATATAGTACAAAAAACAAAAATCTAATACAAAAAACCACAAAAATCCAGGATAAAAAAATATAGAACAAATTTAGTAAAAAAAAATAATAATCTAGTATAAAAAATAAGATTTTATACCTAAATTATGTGACACGTGTCAAATTCTTATTAGTTCTCACTCTTCTTAGGCAAAAAACTCTTCTTATTTGGTCTTTCTCCTATATATATAGGGTGGGGTTATAGTAAAAAGGCTTAAATTGATGAAAATTGTGATAAGAATTATGGTTCATTAGATATATAAGTTAATGGTTGAGATCAAAGTTGTATTAAAAAAGTTAGTGTAAGGGTATTTTAGTCATAGACATTTTTGTTGATTTTTTATCATGTTCCCCCCATTTTTCTAAACGGTCATAACCTTTACATACAATATTATTTTAAAAAAAAATTACACCAAAATAACGAGCATTATCTTTAAAACGAGTATAGTATTTTTATATAAAAAAATTAAAAAAAAAACGTTTTACTCTACCTTTTATATTTGTAATGCATCATTGTGTCTAATTGTCTATTATTGTGTCTTTTTGTTTGTGAGTGTTTCTTTTTGTCGTCGTATTGTCTAACTATTTTTTTTTATAAATTCATGAGGTTTAAAAATAATATTGGTGAAACAACAAAATCACGTACTTTTTATATGTAAATCATAATGATAAAACAAAACAAATTCATTTAATACAACAATGTGTATATTACACAATGACCTGAACGTAAAACATAATGACGCGTAGATTACACAATGACCTTAACATAAAACAAAATAATGACTATTACACAATGACCTCAACGTAAGACACAATGATGCTATATTACACAATCATCTGAAGAGAAAAACAATGATGAATATATTACACAATGACCTGAACATAACACACAATGTGTATATTACACAATGACCTGAACGTAAAACACAATGACGTGTAGATTACACAATGACCTTAACGTAAAACAAAATAATGACTATTACACAATGACCTGAACGTAAGACATAATGATGCTATATTTCACAATCATCTGAAGATAAAAAACAATGATGAATATATTACACAATGACCTGAACATAACACACAATGATGATTATATTACACAATGTTCTGACGATAAAACATAATGATGAATAATTTATGTTTTTTAAAATTATAAGTTTTATAAACATAATGGTAAAATAACACAATTATGTACTTTTAATACATAAAAAATAAATAAGAGCAATTTATTTAATGCATAAAAAACAATTACAAAATAACACAATATGATATAAAAAATAAAACAAAATAATAAATATATTAAACACAATGACATGAATAATTAAACACAATAACTTGAAGCAATAAACACAATGACCAAAATACTCTTTTTATAAAATTAGAGTAATGACACTTGTCAAATCCACAATCATTCTCACCCTTCTCACTAATCTCACCCTTTTTACTTGAACCTAATCGTATATATATAGAGGAAGGTTCCGTGTGACAATCCAGAAATTCCGGATTAACTCGGTTAAACCGGGACTAACCGAAATGACACAAAAAGTTAATAAAAACAACTACGAGGGTTGGAAGTAAACAATACAAGTTATAAACATCAAAATTATAATGGTCTAGTTGTAATTAAGTTAAAATATAAGAATTTTGACTTTAAAAGTCAAAATTCAGCCTAAAAATCATTTGGAATTCGAATTTGAATCTCAATATTCAGCTACTACTGAATTAAATCGGTTAAAATCATCATCTTGATGATCATTAACAGCCAACATACGTTACTAATCCATTAACCCATCAAATTTAACTCATTTGTAACTCAAAAGATGAAACCGTAGCCTTTTACTATCAAAACCATATATCTCGGCCTTAATTCACAAAATTGACATCCCATAACACTTGCTCGGCACATTCAGCACCTATTCCATACATCAATTCGAATCAAGAAGCATCGGGCAGAAGAATTCGAGTGGGAGTCGACCGAAACTCAAGTCCAAGTCGATCTCTTTCAATTTGATATCAAAACAAGCAAGTATTCGTTCCTAAACACTCTAACATGGCCGACTAAGAGTACCCCTAACACAATTTCATCTAAAAATCTCGAATTGATAATGTTCTAATTCTAGAGTTTGTTATAGAAAACGATTTGGGGGTTTCTTGTGTAATCGGGTTAATAGTCGAATTCAACCACACAAATAGATTCAGAATGATGCGTCTAAGGAAAGAACCATGTCAATTTGATATCACAATCTCGAATTAAACGATCTTTAATTCTAGGGTTCATCTCAAGAACCGAATTGGGGGTTTTTAATCAAATGAACTTGTTAATCAAATTAAACACTACAGAGAGATTCATAACTCTCTTTTTATGGAAACACCTCTATCAATTTCATAAAAATATCACGAATTGTACGAGCACGATTTCTAGGGTTTATACTAAGAACGGATTTGGGGGTTTTCATGAAAACGGGTTTTAGAATCAAATTAAATGAACTGGTAGTTTCAGAGAATGCCGAACAAGAATAACCCCATGTTAATTGTAACAAACTATAACGAATTGTTAGATTTTGATTCTAGGGTTCTAACGAGAAAAAAGAATTGGGGTTTGGATTGAGATTGAGTTCAAAAACGGAATTATTTGTTACATAAATCACCGAAATTGTTGTGTTAATGAAAACCCTATGAGATCTCGGTTTAAACTAAATGAATTCGATCAATTGAATGTTGAGTTGTTAATGGCCATGATCGGATCATATGGGTCACGAATATGAGCTTTATGTTTAGTGATAATCAAAATTAAACCCATGTATAAGCTCGTATGATTTTATAAAATCAAAGCCCCATGATTAGGGAGTCGATCAGATTCGATTCGGGGTCCAATTTGATGCTATGTGGTTCGGTTATTATTAAACAAAGGGAACCGGGTTTCTCAAAGTTTCAAATAATTAAATTCCAAATTCTTATACAAATGATTAGTTAGACCAGATGGTGAGATGGGTCTGTTGTGTCCGGGAGGTCACAGGTTCGAACCTGTGACTCACTGGTTTTTGATATTTAGACCAATTCTTAGTATTTTGGGCCTAACTCGCTTATACTAACTCCGATTTAATCCGTTTCAATTACGTTGGAACCGTAATGAGAACACGAACGACCTGAAATAATAAAATTTATATTTTAACTCGAAAACACAATCGCGTATAATTACGCTTAGTTAAATAAAATCATATACGGTTATATGATTTATTTAAACGATTTTAAAGTCATGCGTACTTACGTATGCACGATTCTAACAATCTAACATACGTGTGTTGACACATATGTAAATTCAAACACAAAACTACATCCCGAATAACACAACGTTATTGTTTAAACACAGATTCTTCGTAGAGGATTATCTACGCGACTGCACGTGTGTTTGATCATTCTGCTACATTCAAAGGTGCGTACACGACCCCTTTTCTTATTTTAACTGTTTTGGGGGAGAAAACATGTGCAACAAACATTTTAGATACATATCACTTGCATGAGTTAGCTGTTTACATTAAGTGCGAACATAGCATTACAAGTCCTTACATATCGAATCGTTTAGTTTGCCGTAGTGCAAAGCGTGGTAGTTGGAAATAGATCTATTAGGTTTGACAAACCTCACTTGGTAGATGGGATCTACGCAAGTGTTTGACTAGCCAATTCACATTGCTATTGTTTGTGCTAGACAATAGTGGAAAGGCAACCAACATTCAAACAGTCAGCTTCGGTGTCGACCGCTTATGTAAATAGTACAAATGACTAGCTATCATGACTATGCATGTGTGATTATGTTATCTGGAAACATTTCGTTCAAACAGTTGTTTCAAACATATGTGTATACTTAAACCTATGTATGCACCAACCTTTGTGTTGACTTGATTTACATGTTTTCTCAGGACGTTAAGGTACAAGATCAAGCAAGCATGGACTAGGAGATCGAGTCGCATGCATAATTTACATTTCTGTTGTTTTGGATTTGAACATTTGAGACTTTGCTTTGTAATTTACAGTTTCAAACCGTTATGTTTGTTATTGTTTTAAAAACGCTTCCTTAACGTTAGAACTTTGATATTACAGTTTTAGACCAAAGTATGTTTGAAAATCATATAGAGGTCTTCGTAATGTCTAATGATCTGAGATCCTGGTTTGTCACGTCCCAAACGGTATGATTTCGTTAGTTGAAAATTGGGGGTGTCACATTCCGTTATTTATATATATATATATATATATATATATATATATATATATATATATATATAGGGGAAGGTTCCGTTGTTAACCCACTGTAATTGCGGTAACCCAAATAACCCTGCAAAAAATGATCGAATATTTGATTTTTTCATTGTCTTTATTATACATATTTAGAAGGGTTTCTTTTTTGTGTTTTGGCTAATTCGCAAGGCAAATCGAATTTGCATCGGTGTAAATTCGATTTGCATTTCGAAACATTTAGAAAAGCGCAAAACTTTTACACCGATGCAAATTCGATTTGCATTACAAATTAGCCAAAACACAAAAAAGAAACCACTCCTAAATATGTATAAAAAGACCATGAAAAAAAATCAAAGATTCGGGCATTATTTGCAGGGTTATTTGGGTTACCACAATTAAGCAGGGTTCTTATTTGAACCAAATCCTATATATATATATGTGTGTGTGTGTGTGTGTAATTTGGAAACCCACTTTAGTTTTTTTTTATTTAGGTATGTAATATATATTGTTATACAAAAAAAAAATATAAATACTTCATTGTGTTTTAATTTTTTGTGTATGGTATTTTAAGTTTATTCAGTGTAATTTAAGTCTTTTTTATGTTTCAGCCTATATATATCGTTTTTAATCATTACGTGTTATTTTAAGTCTATATATGTTATTATGAGTTATGATTAGGGGTAAGCATCTCGCGGGTATACCCATTAAACCCGGTCGAACCGAACCATGAAAACCTTGTACCCTACCCATCATACATATGAGGTTCGGTTCACGGTTTCAAGATAATTGCCTTCACGGTTACGAGTCTACTAAGGGTATTACCCGTCAAGTACAACTTAAAACCCATGAAATCTATTTGAGTAAAAATCTTGAATTTTTATAAATAATTTACTTTATTTACACGTGAAATCTTGTTTATTAGCCTAGTTTTATTGAAAGAAATGACATTTTATTGTATTAACCATCCAAACATTTAAAACGAAAAAAAATATTGAAATATTCTAATGTTAGTGTTTGAGTTTGAAATTTTTAATTGCTTATTAGAACATGAGCATTCAAACTAGAACATGAAGAAAAAGATAAACATCAATCACCATGGCCCGACCAACACATACTCAGCTTCACACGACTGTAATCGACCTAGTTATACATTAGTCATACTAGGCTCACCACTAAAAAAAGGTTGGTTATTGGTTTTTGTTTTTATGCTAAAAGGTTCTCGGGTACGGGTTTGTTAGGGGTTGGTTCCCAGTTCTATTTTTATGCTAAAAGGTTTTTGGATACAGGGACAACGGCTACAAGTTTGACAGTAAAAACCCTTTTGCACACCCCTAGTTATGATCATGATGTTTTAATATGTGCACGTTGTTTTAAGTAGAATTATGTGGACCTTTGTTTCGTTTTATTGATTTTTATACGATCTTAGGCCTTGTTTGAGATTTCATCTAAAAATGACTTATTGACTTATTAGCTTTTTCAAAAAGACAATAAGTTAATAAGTTGTTTGTTAAACTTAAACAGACTTTTGAAAATGGCTTTTTGTAAGACCCTGTTTGAGATTGCTTATTTAACTTTAAAAGGACTTTTTGTTAAAAGTGTTTATTAACTTATGACTTTTTGAAATGAAGTTTTTAAAAATGTGTTTGGATCAGCTTTTTCAAAATGACTAAAAAGGACATTTTTTTATTGACACTATTTAATGTTATTAGGTAAAGGTAAAGAGTGGAGTAGATTTGTAATTTTATGTCAATAAGTAATAAGTCTTTTTGAAAAGTTAGATTTTTTAGCTTTAACGCCCTATTTGCGGTGCATGCATATAATGTATATATGTGTGGGCCCTCAAGGGGGCAAAACTAAAATTGCGCTAATTTTAACGTTATTTTACTTACTTTGTGAAAATAACATTACATATGTCTGAATGATTAGCTTCAACGATAACTTTGAGCCGGGGACTCATTCGGAACGACCTCTTTATCTCAACTGGGATAGCGGTAAAGTTTGTATCAATCCTCCCCCCAGATCCTACAGAAATGTGAGAATATACCAGGTACGTTGTTTGTTTGTTTGAATTTTTAGCTTTTGAAAAACAACATATCATCCTTTTACAAAAAATCATTTTTAAAAATCCTTTTAGCCTTTTAGGTTTGACAAACAATTTATTGACTTATTGGCTTTTTGAAAAAGCCAATAAGTCATTTTTAGATGAAATCTCAAACAAGGTCTTAGTAAGGCTCACAATGTTCATCGATTGAAGTGTTTAACATCTTTTATTGTCAATAGAATCTTAGATGTCTATTGAAGATTGATGGAGCTTTGCATGGCAGGGGCATTAATTTGAAGGTGTATTTCAAAGGTGAAGTGGGCAACGAGAATAGTTTAAGTTTTTGGACTGACTTATGGGTGGGGGAAATCCCTCTGTGTTTTAAATTCAAAAAATTGTTCAAGCTTGAAAGTAAAAAAAGACTGCAAAATAAAAGACAGGGTGCAATCCTCTAACATGGGCCAAGTTATCAATTGGAAATGGATCAGAGAGCCAGTGGAGGGGCAAGAAATGGATGAATTGGAAGCAATTACTAGCTTGTTGAGTTCGCAAAAGTTGACTGACCGGATGGACCGCTGGGTTTGGCTAGGATCTAAGGATAAGATCTTCTCAGTCAAATCCCTTAAAGAGAGGATTACTGATGGCACTAGTGAAAGATTCATCCTTCAGTGGAGTAAATGGGTACCAATAAAAGCTAATATTGTTGTTTGGAGGGCGGAATGGATCGGCTTCCTACTCGCGTCGCTCTTAGAAGGAGAAATCTGCAACTTCATTCTGCTACTTGCCCTGTATGCAACCTAGAGGATGAATCAGCTGAGCATCTTCTAATAGCTTGTTCCTTTGCTAATTCAGTGTGGCACTTCATCTCACAATGGTGCAACCTTCCGCCGATTTACGCTTTTGAGGTGAAAGATTTATTGGATCTGTCTAAAAATTACACAGGGAATTGTCTACAAAAGAAATTGATTCGCGCGGTTGTAATAACTGCTTGTTGGTGTATATGGAAGAAAAGGAATGACATTATTTTCAATGGGGTAAATCCTTCCTTACAGCGAACAGTGGAGGAAATCAAAAGCTTAGGCTTCCTATGGATCAAGAACAGAGCAAAATTAACAGGTTTAGATTGGAATAACTAGATTTCGTTCAATGTAAATTTTGAAGTTTAGCTTCTGATGTATTCCGGTGTCCCCCTTCTAGCGTCTTGCTAGTAGGTGGGTTTCTTATAAAATACTTTTGCCGTTCAAAAAAAAAATTAAGCATAAAACATACGTTGATGTAGTTTGTTTAATAGGGGAAGATGAATAGTTGAAACTAAATGACACGAGCTAAATCGTCAACCCATAAGTGAGCTCGAGTTAAAGGTAAACTAGAAACAAGCTGAGTTTCCTATGGCCCTATGGGTAAGACTCATATAGCCTAACATTGTTGGTTTTTTTTTTTTTTTTTAAATTTATGTAAATTGTAAACGCATTCAACTTTTTTACCGTCATTGATTTTAAAATAAGTAACACAACAAAAATAAAAGCATTTAGTTATATTTAATTCGAGTATAATATTGCCATAGAATAAGAAAAAAAACGTCAACATCGTATAACTTGCATGATTACTATTATAACATGTGTGATTATCATTATAAGCTACATGGTTATTATTATAACTTGAGCGATGATCGTTATATATGAATGGCTATTGCCTTTATGTTGTCGTTAGTTGAAAAAGTTTGAATTATCGAATGATATATCATTTTTATATACAATGCAAAGGATGTAAAGTTACTATAACATACTTGATTATCATTATAAGTAAGTTAAGTATTATCTTTTATATTAGAGTGACTGTTACCTTTACGCAGTTGTTAGCTGAAAAAGTCTGAGTTGTCGAATGATCTAGTTGAAAAAGTATGACTTGTCGAATGATCTATCATCCTTTATATCTAATAGATTAAAATAATAAGAGATATGTTAAACTTTACAAGTCACATGAAAAGGTGGTTTTCTTGACCATCTAACATTCTAACATATTAAATATCAAACATGATATGTCGTATTTTACTGAAGTATACATTTTTATTTGCTATCTCTATTCTATTAAATATGAAACAATTTTCTTTAATTTTATAAATAATATGATTACATTATACAAGTTTTATTTTATACTTTTTATACCATATTTTTGATAAATATATAATGTAAAGTTAATACATCATGTATTATATTGCTTAAATAAGAAAATAAATAAATAGTCATTAACAAAAATTTATGAATACTTCTTTTTATATAAAATACGATTAAAATTGTATGTAATTAATATTTTAAGTAATTACATAATAATATAAATGTTTTAAACAATTCTTTTTTATGTTTATTTGATTAAATATTCCATTTTAAAAATGTTTTTTTTGAGAACGAAAATGACAATATTTATAAAAACATAGGATATAACACATGTGTTATACGGGTCAAATAAAGAAAACTACGTTTATTCACCCCGCGTGTTGCGGCGGGTTATCACGGTGACTCTCAAGAATGGGTATTATTATATCATTTGTAAAAACATAAGTTATAAAACCCAAATTTATAAGCAAATGTCTCAAATTTAAGACTCTTATCTCTGTTTACTACTTTTTCAAGTTAAAAAAACTTATGATGATCTAAGTGTAAATATTCAAAACGTCACTACACGGATTAGACACCTAAATAATATAATATAGTATGTATGTATGCATGCATGTATGTATGGATGTATGTATGTATGTATGTATAATAACTAGCAATGAGACCCACTCACTGTATAATATATATATTACTATTATTTATATTTTGTCACTTTTAATATATATATATAGAGAGAAGTGTTCAAATAATAACTTACTTTTAAAGCAATAACGCAGATAACTTTGCCAACATGAAGCCAAATCTTGGATTTTTTTTGAACATCATTGTAATACATTTAAAACACTATGTTCTTTTATGAGTTTGTGAAAATTCATCACCGTTTAAGATATATAATCGTTGTAAGTTTGTGATTTACAACACTGTAACTGTTTTAGGCTCAAAACTTACAACGATGTAAACTCTCAAACGGTGATTAATTTTTGCAAACTCATAAAAGAACATAGCGTTCTAAATATGTTACAATGATGTTAAAAAAAATCCAAGATTTGGCTTAATCTTGGCAAAGTTATATGGGTTATTGCTTTAAGAGTGGGTTATTATTTGATCCTAATCATATATATAAATTTTTAAAAAATTTAAGCATGTGGTAATAATATAAACACATTAAAATTTAGTAATCCTTATGTTTGCATTTTAATATATATAGTAATATTAAATCATTATTAATGAAAGCTTATTAATTGTGAATTAAGTTCAACTAAATAGTTTTATTATTTTAAAAAGGCTAAGAAGAATTATTAATCATTTTAGTAATTTAATCATAACCATTTTACCAACATTTTTTAAATGTTCATACCTTCTACATACGATATTATTTTTTTTTAAAATATATTATAAAAACGAGATTTTTTTATCTTTAAAGTGAGTATATTGTTGTAATAAAAAATGAATTTTTTTTATCTCATTGTGTCTAATTATCATCATTATGTCTAATTATCGTCATTGTGTCTTTCTTATATGTTTGTATATAATTATATTTTGTGTTTTTATTGCAGGCAATTGTGTCTTTTTTAAAGATCATGGTGTTATTTATACTCGTGATTGTGTTATCCTTGCTTAATATTATGTATTCTGCAACATCATTGTGTTTTAAATTGTTTAGAAAAAATACAACATTGAACAGAAACACAAAAGACACAATGAACTGTATAAAATACACAATAACATATACAAAATTGTTCATACTTGTGATTGTGTCTTTTTTTACATGTAATTGTGCACTTTTTAAAGACAATTGTGCCTTTTTTACGGGTAATTGTGCACTTTTTAAAGATCATTGTGTTATTCATACTCGTAATTGTCATACTTGCTTGACATTATATATTTCACGACACGTGTCTTAAATTGTGCGAGAAAACACAACATTAAGGAGAAACACAAAAGACACAATGTTCTGTATAAAAGACATAATAACATGAACAAAAGACACAATGAACTAGAAAAATAAAAATAAAAAATTGTATAGTAACACTAACTAATTTTGAAGGTAAAAATACTTGTTTTTATGGTATATTTTTTTCAAAAAATAATTTTGTATGTAAAAGTTATGAACGTTTTAAATAGGTGAGGAATTTGACAAAAACTCAACAAAAGTAGCATTAATAAAATACCTTACAATAACTTGATTTAATCATTGAAATTGATTAACGATCTAATGGTTCAAGATCCTTTTAGGCTTTTTAGGTATGAAGGCTTATTTAGTTTAGTTTAATTTTATTAATTGTAAGATGATATTTGCAAATAAAGTATGGCAGAAATTATGTATAACTAAATTCGTAATAGTTTAATTAATGATTGGGCTCTTATACGAGTCGTTTATACTTATACGTGTCGTATAGGTCCTATACGTGGCTCTATATGATACCATTAATTAAATGTCGGTACCAATGATCGGAGTCTTTTAAGAAGAGTATTGACATATACAGGATGTGTGAAATAAGTCAAACTAGGTGACGTGCCCGCGCTTTGCGGCGGGTTAGCGCAGGTTTATGGTTGTTATTTGTAAATTGTAATGACATACATTTATTTATCTAAGTAATGATAATGCCTTAATAAGTTTGTGTACATAGAAGTTTTAATATTACAAAAGAAAGGTTACGTATGCTCAAAGAAGTTGTCTTTAAACAACAGCTCCTTTTCAAAAATCATTTGGTATCTGTTGATTTCAATAATATACAAAAATCCAAACTTCTTGCCGGTTTTGTAGGTTGCTAGTTGACTCTTTTTTATGCTGGTAATTTGCCCTATAGCTCTGCATAAAAGAAACTGTTAATACATGTAAAATTCACTGAATTTCATAAGACCTAAGAATTTGAGGTAAATTTTCATTACATTTAAAATAGCAAGTTCCGAATAGTTAAACATGTTAAGAGGTCTGTTGGCGGGGTTGCATCCATTGCATGTGTTGGATTCAAGCCTCGTTTGCGGTACGTGCATATCATGTATATATGTGTCGGCCCTCGAGGGACAAAAGTAAAGTTGCACAAATTTTAGCATTATTTTACTTAATTTTTGTTAAAATAACATAAAAGCATTGGGTTGGTCGATTAATCAGGAATCGTGAGTCAGGGTCTCATTGGAAGCAGCATCTCTATTCCTACGGGATTGAGTATGGTTGTCTACATCTCATACTCAAACTCTACCTTAGCTTTGCTAATGATAAGATATCATGCATAAGTGTTTGTTTCATAAAAGAAAAGGTTACATGTTAATAGTAATCATAGTTAAAAAAGATCAACTAAATGCACAATCTTGTATTACCGACGGGGAGTGAACTGAATAGACAAAAAACAACTTTTAATATGTGTATAGGTAGATCAAGCAGCTCATGTTTGTCTAAATGGCAAAGGATCTTATGTTTGTGTAAATGGCAAAGGACAATTTCTAACAATCAAGTTTAATTTAATATAAAAAAGAAAAACAATAGACATCTAGGAAAGTAATTTGTATTAGCCAAAAAAACTTTCAATCACCTCAGTTATAAGGAATGTAATAGCAAAATACTCTAGTGGTTTAAAAATCTAAAGCTAAGACATCATAGCAAGGAATGCAAAAGAAGGTCATCATCCCAACCTAATTTCGTTTAGACACAAAACACAATTTAATAAGTGTAGGTTTAATATGAAAGAAAAGAGCCATAATCATATAGGCAATTAACCCACTGACCACTGTTACCAAAATACCTTCTATCTACATTAATTATAATCACAGTTAGAAAGTCATTTAAAACTACAATCAGTTTTTTTTTGTTTTAAAGGATTGTCGCAAGAATATGATGTTCCAAAAAACCCACATTAATTTGTAGAGCATATTAATATGCTAATGTCAATGTCAGTAGAGCTGTTCAATATCAAAACCAATAACCAGGCACCTAAGTAGACCATTTTAAGTAGCCGGCCTTTTACCCAATAGTTGAGTCACGGAGGCATAAACCTTTTTCTGATTCAGACTCGGATAAAATCATCACACCCCCAATATGAACATCGGCTGAAGAGACATATCTACAAAAAACTATCGTCTAAAGAGGTGATAATTGGCCCAGAAACCCTAAAATGGGTACAGAGGAGAAAGGGAAGGCACAGGAGCGAATCCGAAGAACGAAGCCGATCGCATACCTCTATCATGATCGATTTCGATGGAGGTAGAGCTGAAAGATGATAATCGTCCCTAAAATGAGTGCGAAGGTGATAGGGAAGCTAGGGAAGAGCAAACCTGAGAATCGAAGATCAGCCTTAGGTGATCGTTAAATATCGCCGCCAAAGAACCCCATTTAGCCTCTTTCTCTGTATCGCCTCTTGTGTCGCCCTCTTCCTTTTCCTACAGCATCATGGATGGCAAAATAAGACATAAGCTAGGGAGAGCACGTATAAAAGGGAAGGGAAAACTTAAAAGACGCTCTGGGAAGGACTCGAACGCACAATCTCCGTATTAAAACTGAAAACTCTTACCAGTCTAACCAAAGTCATCTGTAATCAAACTATAAATACATAACCTTAGTTAGAAGGGTAGAAGGAACCACCGACACTTCCAATTAAGGTTATATAAATAACGGGTCAGGCTAAATATACCCCCCATTATGACTTGTTATACCCACTCCCTCAAATATTAAATATAAATTTGTCAAATCAACCATTCAACACTATAACACAACCAAAATGCATTAAACATTATTTCCACCTTAAATTCTACTAAACATATCTCATTCTTACTTGTCATACCCCCCTCTACAAAATATAAATTATAAAATATAAATTCATCAAAAATCAGATTTAATCGTATGAACCCTAATTAATCTTTGTTCAAATTCGATTGAACTGAGGCCTGATCGTTGTTACAAACATAGGACTCTAATTTCTCGAAAAAAAAGCGAGTGTAATGGTGTATGAAACACCTACCTTAGCTAACTAATTCGTGTTTGTTGCTTGATGAACCGAAGTCGAACCGCTGAGCTCTTACAGGCCTTTTCTTGATTTGTTTAAGATTGTGAATAGTTTTGGTTTATGCAGAGAGTTTGCAGAGGTTAAAGGAATGCTTGGGTCCAATTAATTTTGAGTTTTATATTCATTTTAATAGAGTTTGAGTTTTCATTCGAATATGGTTATTTAGTCTTATATTTCGTATTGATTTGATTTTTAAACGATGAACTGATGATGATCCCATGATGTTTGTAATTGTTTTAATTTTAAATGTTTATGGATCTTTTTAGTTAACAATTAAAAACATAATGTTTACTTGTATATATTTAAAAAGCTTAAGAAGCAGGTATGACAAGTAAAAAACTTACAAAAGGGGGTATATTTAGCATAACCCATAAATAACCGGTCCAAAAAAGCCTAATCTTGCAGTATACATCGCGAGTGGCAGGGAATGAAGATTTAGGAAGTCATACAGTCGCACCAAAAAACCGGTACAACTAACCCCTCCTCTTAAATTCCAATCTGGATTCATCAAATCCACCAATGGCGACATACAAGCTCGCTGCGATCTTTAGAAACCCTACCAATTACGACGAATTTCTTCTCGTGAAGCAAAATCCGCCTCCCAAATACGACGACCAAGAATACGACTCCTATGTTGACTCCGACCTCTGGGACTTGCCGTCGGCCAAGCTGTCCTCGCTATCAAATGCTTCGACTCAAGTCGTTTTGAAAGGCGCAGACGCCTGTTCGCAGAAGCTCAATCTGTGCAAATTTGATCTTAATTCAGCTCTTGCCGAGGTATGTGCAACTTGATCTTGTTTTCCGCACAGGATCATCTACGTTATCTTAAATCAGCTCGTTATACATATCGAACTCTTCAGAGACGCTCCTTTGCTGATTCTGATAATTATTAATGAACCTCATACGAGCTTAATATTCAAGTTGGTTCCCTGATTTTAGGTTTTGGAACAAGTTGGATTAGGATCAGTCAGTGACATAGAGTGGAAGTTTTTGAAGTTCGTGGAGGAACCTAATTTTGGTCCAGGATTTACTATTGAGACCGTGTATGTTACTGGAGACCTTGTTGGGACTGTGAAAGGTTAGCATATGGTAATTGGTGATCTTTGATGAATTAATGCATGTTATGGGTTTCTTATGTGGATTTAAAAAACCAAGACGATCATACATCACATGTTTCACTTTAAGAAACTAATATGTGTGCTTCAGTTGTGTTTGGTTTCTAAATAAAAGTCAACATTCAATATTAATCCGTAAATTAGTTAATACATTGGAATTTTGGTGCAGACCATTGTCAATGGAGTTGCAAGGAAACCTGCTTCAACTTGCTACTTCACGCAAAGCCAGGTGGCGATCGTATTGGGCCTTTAGCAGTCAATGGCCCACTTAAAGACTCGTTGCAGCATGATTTATTGAAATTGCCTCCAACCTTGCATTGCCAGGTTTGTAGGCAACTAGGCATTATATACATATATATACATAAACAGGAACCCTTTTGTTGTGCATTTAGGTGCTGAATTTATTGCTAGTAGTATTCATTTTTATTATATTCATCTTTCATATGCTTTCAATTTGGTACTTATATTTGATGTTATATTATGTAAATTGTGCCAAACCCTCTTTCTTTTAGGAATACCCTCCTGGTGTAAACATCATACCTATGGGAAGCAGGACAGCAAAACCGTATCATACTACAAATTTGATCATATTTGCACCGGGAAATATTCCTGTAAATTATGAAGGTAGTCATTTTGTTGCTCAGGGAGATGCAATGATAGTTGACCCAGGATGTCGATCTGAGTTCAATAAAGAGGTAAATATATAAGTTAATGCGTCAGCTTATTATTTTATTTCTTTAAATTCCTTGTTACTACTCATTTCTTTTGGGAGCCCCATTAATCACTGTAGTGCCAATTAAATATGTTTGATCCCAAAGGTTGCTTACACTCATTTCTTTTGGGAGCCCCATTAATCACTGTAGTGCCAATTAAATATGTTTGATCCCAAAGGTTGCTTACACTGTTCTAAATTTATCAAATTCCAGTTATTGCTCACAGTTAAGACAATTTTAAAGAGTAAATTGCCGAAATGGTCCATGTGCTTTATTAGTATATCACTCTTGGTCCCTAGGTTTCATAAATTACCCATATGGTTCCAAACTTTAAACACTTGTTAAACATATAGTCCGTAGGAGTTAGGTCACAAGAAATCTAGGGATCAAGAGTGAAATCTAGGCACCAAGAGTGAAATTTTCGGGACTATATGTGTTACAAATGTTTAAAGGTTGGGACCATATGAATAATTTATGAAACTTAGAGACCAAGAATGAAATACTAACAAACCACAGGAACCATACCAATTTAAAAGAAGGATTGCCAAGTTGGATTTTTGGTAGTACTTTTAAGTATTAGGTAACAAACTAACAACATGTATAAGATTCAGCAGTTCTATTACTTTTTAACATACCACATTTTGAGTTAAACTAGATCTTGTGTACCAAAATCTTTTGTTGATCATTGGTGCAGCAGTATTACTTTTACTATGTATTTCTGACAAAATAATCTGTATGCAAGTATAATAACTTGTAACTTACAGATAACTTACACCAAAGCTTTATTTAAATTGGTTATATTTTATTCATTATCAACTTAAAATCATGCTTTAAAAAATACCAAGAACCCACCAATTATACTAAAACCATCAGATAGAAACTCAAAGTTCAGATACAAACTCACATCTAACTATCTAAGATACACTTGATTTCTATTATCACTTAAGTAAAGTCTCAAAGATTGACGTGGAATTGACCTCAGTTTCTTTTTCTTGCTTCTTTTTCTTGCTTCTTTTCTTCTTTCCTTCATCCTTCTCCTGGTTCACAACCAAGGTTCCAACTCATTATGATTTTGTTCTAATGTGCTTGAATTTTTACAGTTCTTTGGATTGTTAGCAAAACTTATTAGTTTTTCATTTTTTGTAACTTCTGTGCTGTTTGAGTGGTGACAACCAGCTTGCAGAAATTGTTGCTGCTTTACCACAGAAATTACTTGTCTTTGTTACTCATCATCATCGTGACCATGTTGATGGTAAGCCCTTACAGTAATTACCATAACTAAATATTTTTTACCTTTGCATTTGATTAACAGTTTCAACAAGTAATAAGTTGTTTTTCAGGTCTTGCCGCTGTCCAGAAAAGCAATCCTAAAGCTTGTCTTGTGGCCCACGAAAAAACCATGGATCGCATTAAAAAAGGTTGGGACATTTTCTTGATAAAAAATCAGATAACTGTAACCATTTTACAATTTTTTGTTTCACAAATATTCTACTTTATTGTATCTGATAATTATGCACAGAATGGTAAACATAGTAATACTTAAAGATTTTCTTTTTATATTTATTTCATGCAGATGATTGGTCTAGTGATTATGCCATTGTTTCTGGAACAGAAGAGATTTGCATTGGCGGGGAGAGATTGAGAATCATTTTTGCTCCTGTAACAGTCAGCTTTATATATTTGTGTTTTTGATCGAATTTGGTTTTACTATTCAACATATATACCTATTTGTTAACCTAGTCTAGAAACTAAAAGTCAAACTAAATGTAATTTTGATAATATAGGGACATACGGATGGACATTTAGCATTGCTTCATGTTAGCACTAATTCCTTGATTGTTGGTGATCACTGTGTGGGGTAAGATACTGCAACTTGATATCATATATCAGATCATGCGTTCCTATTCGATCATCTTTATTATTGTGGTGGTTGTTATTATTTTCAGACAAGGAAGTGCACTCTTGGATATCAGTTCTGGTGGAAATATGAGTGTAAGTGTTGTACTTTATACATTGTTTTTTACAACTATTATGTGTTCTTGGAAGTCAGATTTTCTTCTTAGACAAAATATTTACACTAATTGCTTAAAATCATTTGCAGGATTACTTCCAAACTACTTACAAATTTATGGACCTCTCACCTAATGCTTTGATCTCCATGCATGGGAGGACTAATCTCTGGCCAAAACACATGCTTTGTGGATATCTCAAGTACGAAAAGCATATCAATACTGCATTATTCGCCTTTTCTTAGACAATCAGTATAATTGACTAAATGGACATGTGATCATTTTGGTCAAATCTAGTAAGATATTTATATGGTTATTTTATTGCAGGAACCGGAGAAATAGAGAAGATACCATCTTAAAAGCCATAAAAGCAGGTGCTAATACCTTATTTGACATTGTTGCGTATACATATGCTGATGTTGACCGCAGTATTTGGGTTCATGCCGCGTCTAATGTAAGGCTGCATGTTGACCATCTTGACCATCATAAAAAGTTGCCCAAGGTAAACGCATCTCTAGTTAGATTTTTTTTTTTGTGTGGTAATATTGTTTATTTATAAGAACTGTAGAGAAAAGACACAAAAATGTTTACTAGCCAACCCAATTTGGCTCGTTTGGACTCATACTAAATGTTGCTTGTTTTAACCTGAGCATGCATTGACCTATTACACAAACTGCATGGCCTACCCGTCTTTCTACCTCCTAATAAAAGTTCATTTGGAATTGTGCAGGACTTCTCTTTAGAAAATTTCAACAACAGTATCTCTCAATTTACCATTCAAGTGGGTAAATTATAATACAATGGATGACTGGTTTCAGGGCCCCTCTTACCTTAGGTTAAACTTTTTTTAAACATATTAACCCCACTTTAGTCTATCTTTTCACTTCATAATGGAACTTCATTATTTTACTCATAACTGACAAATTTGTGCAATAGGTTCAACTTCAACACATGAAAAATCATAAATATTTTTTTATTATAATATATTTTATATGTAGGAATTTTCTGTGAGGAAGTTTCAGTCGACTTGCAGCGTGCATTTTTTCTCAAAGTGGATTTGTGGATACTTCGTAAGTTGCATAAATGTGCATTTCGGGGCTGCTATGTTTCTTGGTGCTGTAACTGCTTCAGGTGTCGCTATGCTGTATTATGTCCAAAACAATAGCAATTCAGAATGAAGCTTGAAGCTCCTTATTTAGTAAGGTTGTAAGTACATTATCCAATATCAAGTAATTCAAACACTCAAGGTGTGATGAAAAAAATTTGGAGAAAATACAGGTTTTATGTGTTGGTATCACAGAACACAAACACGCAAACAATCGAAAGCAATAAACATCATGATTTTATGCGGTTCGGTCTAAACTAACTTGTGTGCATGAGTGACAACTATTGATTTTTTATTGAGTGACAATGATTTCAACTACATTAGCATGTATATACAGACTCTAAAAGTAGGGTTAACTAAAATAAACTTGTTTAACAATAATAAATAAGTTAGGGCCGCTGGGCTGCTGCCTCCAACTTGTTGCTCTTTTCCAGTTGGCCCAAGCCCCTAGGCATATGAACCCAACATAATGATGGTCAACAAATTGAAAGTTGATCATTATAAATTTATAATAAGTGAAACGGGTATTTGGGACGAGCTTATAAGCATTACTAGAAGCAGAAAAACTGTCAACATTGAACCGTTTAATAATTTTAAAGTTATTTTTAAAATTAATAATCTTCCAATGTTTAACCAAAACAGCTTATTTCATCTGAACAAATAAGTGAATGTGCTTTATTCAGCAGGGTTTAAACTAATTTTTGAAAAACCCAAGAACAAGCAGGGTGTTTAAATGGGCAACACCAAACATCATGTGAAATATAAACTAAAAATATGTCAATATGAATAATAATCAACTAGCGTTATGGCATCTGTTGGTTGGGTATTTGAATGCATTGTAAATTCATCTGAATCATTCAAGCATTTAACGATCTTAAACAAATACGATAAAGCCAAAGTTTATTCTTGTACAATCAAAATCAAATGTAATTTATCATGTATTAAACACAAAAAAATCTATCCCGTCACAATCGGCTCTACAATTGGATCTTATAACATGTTTTCTTTTGAACTTCTAAATCAAGTATCACTAGACAAATAAACAATTTGACCTCGTCATTCAAAAGGAACTTATACTAGAAAACCCCTTGGCTCATCTAAAAACAATTGATCTTAGAGATACTTGAATCCAAGACATCTTATAAGAAAAGTCTATGAGTTTGATGAATCTTAAAACATTTATTGTGTATCTTGCTTTATTAAAAAAAACAACGCTTTAAAAGCGGGTTTCTCATTTGTACTGGATTGGGCTTAGAAATAGTTCAACTGGTTATACCAAGTTACATTAAACAGTTCAACCGGACTGACAAGTTAAGCTACTGATTTCATAAAACTCAAAATATAAATTATAAGCACATAATTTTATAATAAAAATAATCCATAATAAAATTTACCAAAAATATAATAGTAATTCATGATTTAAATCAAATGAAGCAATAATTTATTCGTTATCATAAAATACCTTGAAGTAATAAGGCAACTTTCTAGGCGTTTAATATATGAGGATATTCTCTATTTTACCTAGTTGATCAGTTATTAACAAACACCATTTACATTTACACCTGTTGAATTGTTACCTCTAATTTTGTTATCTATGTCTCAAACTAACTTGATTAACCAAAAGGAGAGTAAACCTAAAGTGTAAATGATGAGGATACTTAGAGCAACTAGATTCATGCATACACTACTTAATCTGATCCAAGCATATGAAATGCAAGCTTTAAGATGCCATTAATCCAAGTTTTCCTGAGTTTTCTTAAAGGGGATTGTTCCAAAATTGAAGGAATACATCAGTTAAAATGTGAATCCTTCGCCTTCATTGGTCTGTGAATGCTTAATATTATCTCCAAAAGTGCTTTTAAACACACACGTAAGGGTTATGAGCTTAAATTTCCATAAACAACACCCAAACGTTGGTAAGTCGGTGTCAAAACTGTTATCCATGATTCATGATCGGTTCTGTAAAGATAATAATAACTAAAAATGAAACAAAATTTCAAATCGGTGTTGTCTAATATTCAATATATTTGCAAATTATAACATACCCATCTCACCTTTGGATACATGATGAAATCTATTTTCAAGATCCATAATTTTTATCTTAATTAGTCGATGGCCAATTTGAGGGAAAGTAGTCAAATTAGGTTTAGTTAATGGCTAAATATGATGAAAATCTAATAGCTGCCTTCGTCAGATCGTTCACAAACAACCCAAGTCAAAGTATCAAAAAGTCAATCAGTACTCATCTTAGTTTAATATTTAGATAACTTACAACTCATGATGCTTACAGAAGTATACAAGAACAAAAATCAATAACATCATAAGCATTCATTATGTAATTGACAACAAAATAAATACATGTTATAAATGAAGCGATTACAAATCAAACAGTTGCTTAACTTTTCAATTAAAAGCCTCTAAATCTCGTTATTCTAATCCAAAACTCTAAACACTAACTTATTGTGTAAGATCAAATCAAAGGAATTGAAAAAGAGGCGTCAAAATAGCTTAAAGATGTGTAGGGTTTCTTAACACACTAGCTACCTCTGCCACATCACTATAATATATGACAACCAAGCCATCTATAACTCTCGAATTCAGTTTTCGGTTTAAGTTTTTTGAAATTCTTTCAACTCGTTTCAATTCTGGTTTTCGTAACATTTTGTCGCAACTTCATATTAGACTTTGATTTTAACTTGAATTGGTTTAACTGATCAATTGACTTAATTTGCTTAGGTTAACTTTGCTTGACATGGTTTGACCTAGCTTGACTTTGTCAAAAAGTTGACCTAATAAACTTTGACTTTAAATAGTTTGACCTAGCTGACATAAACACATGTTGTATGTGTATGAGACAAGTCATTAGACCATCCACAGCAGTCATCTCATTGAAAATCCCTCCCCACTAAAATTTCCTGCCACGTCTTCACCCCCATTGAAAACCACAAAACCCCACAGTGGTCACCCCACTGAAAACCCTTCCCCACTATTCCACATCATCAACATTAAAAATAAATAAAAAACATTACACTAAATTAAAATAATTCAATATTTTACAAAAAACACGCATTACATTAAAAAAAACAAAAACATATTAAAAACATACTAATCGCCTTAGATGCTACGAACAACAATATCGGTGCGAACCCTTTCGATATGTTCGACCAAATCGGCTTTTAACGACTCGTGAATGCTTTTGTTTCGCAACGCCAAAATTTGGTTATCTCTACGCGGGTCATCAATGTCAAAAGGAGATGGCGGTTCGTCTTCATCCGGTACAAACGGGCTAATCGACTTGCCCTCACATTCAAGTATCATATTGTGTATTATGATACAAGCATACATAACTGATCTAATTTTTTTTTGGATGCCATGCTCTAGCCGGATTTTTTATAATTTGAAATCTCTTTTTAAGAACACCAAAAGCCCGCTCAACATCCTTCCTTGCACCCTCTTGAGCTACTTGAAACCTTTTCCGTTTAAAGGTTGTTGGACATGTTATTATTTGCATAAAAATCGGTCATTCTGGGTAAATCCCGTCAGCAAGATAGTAACCGTGAGCGTACTCGTTATCGTTACAAATAAACGATGATTGTGGAAACACACCATTTTCCATATCATTGAGTAACGGTGACGAGTTTAGAACGTTTAGGTCGTTATTCGCACCGGGCATGCCAAAATATGCATGCCAAATCCATAAATCCTGTGAAACAACTGCTTCAAGAATAATCGAGGGGCATCCATGATCGCCTCTCATGAATTGTCCTCTCCATGCAATCGAACAATTTTCCTAATCCCAGCGCATACAATCAATACTACCAAGCATACCGGGAAACCCATGATAATTTTCATGGTGTTCATACAAATTCATAACATCATTATAATTTGGTTTGCGCAAATATTTAGGACCATAGAGTCGACGGATATTCTTACAGAAATTATAAAGGCATTCTCTGGAAGTGCTGTCTGACATCTGTAAATAGTCGTCTATTATGTCTGCCGTACTCTCGTATGCCAATTGTCGAATAGCCGACGTACACTTTTGTAAAGGTGTAAATCCTCGCTTGCCTCGAGCATCCCATCTCAATTGAAAATAAGTATCAGCAACCTCTAGGTCGTTCACGATACGTTCAAATAAAGGTCGTTGCATCCGGAAACGCCTCTTGAACAACGTCTCATTATACAAAGGTTCGTTTCCAAAATAATGACGCATCAAAAGATCATGCCCCGCTTCCCTGTCTCGATTAATTTGAATTCTTCTAATGATAGGCCGAGGAACCTGAGACGCGTTTTCTTGAGCCATCGTAGACAACAACGAGATAAAAAGATCCATACCCTCGCTATCAGAAGATGAAGAGGATGATGAAAACACCGGAGAGGATGATGACATTTTTATAAAAAAATAAATTGTATAAAAATTAAGATAGTTTGAATGAAAATGAGTGTGTAAAATTGTTGAAATGAGAGGTTTATATAATATTTGATTTGATTTTATTTGATTTTATTTTTTTTTTTAAAACTAGCCGTTCAAAAGAGTAGGGGGGGGCCAACAACTTTTTGAATCAGCCAATGAGGTGCAAGGAAGTCCAACGGGGAGCGGGGGCCGTGGAGGTCGGCTGGGCGGGACCCACTTAGGCGGGGGTCGGTGTTCCCGCTGGAAGCTGCCAAGGGGTTCCATCCCATTGGTTCGGTGGGGCAAGGGCTGTGGGTAGCCTTATAATCATTATATTTAGTTAGCAATAAAAAGAATTGAAGGCAAAAACTAAAAAAAATAATACAAGCTGTAACTTTTAGTTTTTCGGCAAATATTAACTAGTTTTATACCCGTCCGGTGGACGGGTATTGATCCTAAATAGAGTCGTTAATTTTTATATACGAAACCATAAAAACCTGCAAGTGAAAACATCGTCCCCTTCACCAAAGGAAAATGCCAGTTGTTTGAATGTGAGAAACATGGTGGATCAATATGTAAAATGGAAACATGATATAATCACTTCTTAAATAATTTGTCCTTTCTGACCTTAAATGGTTGTCATATCTATGTTTTTAACATATATAGAGTTTTTGCTTTAAATTGTTGGTAACTAAACAAACAAGTGGAAAATGCAAACTCAACCCCCCTGAAAATAAGGTATTATGTCACAGACTATAAACATTTACGTTGCAAAATTAACAATAAAATAAATGGCTTGAATATATGACATATAAATGCAACAAACTACATAGATACAAAGAATTTATTCTTTGATAACTTTTAGAGTAAATTACCAACATGATCCCCGTGGTATGCTAGTACTTCACTATTGATTTCTAAGTTTCATATATTATCTATATGATCCAAATTTTAAATACTTGTAACACATGTAGTTTATGTGAAAGTAATTTGGTCAATTATGTGAAAGTAATTTGGTGACATGAGGACTATATGCATGTGTTACAAATTTCTAAGGTTGGGACCATATGTGTAATTTATGCTACATTGGGATCGAGAGTGAAGCAAACCACATGGGCCATATCGGTAATTTACTCCAACTTTTATAATAAAAATTTAATCTTTAAATCTATTCTAAATGAAATATTAAAATATTTAAAAAATAATGTAATGTATAAACTAAAGAGGTGATCATATGATTTATTTAAATTAAATCAGAAAAATAATAAATCTAATAAAAGGATTTTAAAATCTATCTTAGGATCATGTTAGTAAAGTAAGAAATATAATAGAAGATCAATTGATATTTCTAGAATGACTTGGTGATTTTATCCCTTTTAATTGAAAGTGGGTTGAACCCTGATCAATGCTAGATTTATGTAAATCAACTTGCGTACAAAAGTGAAGGCTACCGGTTATTGAATAAAAATTTTACCAAATAACCCCACCTCCCATAAAGACATGAAATAGACAAGTCTTAATTTTTTTACTTTTGCTTATATAAGGGTTTATTTATAAGATATTTTTTAAACTGTTTCATTGCAAAATAAATGACTGCCAGAATTTCGAATCATGTTATTACCTTACTGAATTTATTTTTAAAACAATCGTTCATATGTAAAACCCTTGAATATACAAAAAAATATTTGGTCTTTTATCTTATTAATTACTAGACTATACCCCGTGCGTTACACGGGTTTAATATAAAATATTAAATAGTTAGTAATAAAAATTTATAAATTATAAAATAACATTTTGACATAAAATGTTTAAAATACGTATCAATAAGTACTTTAAGTAATAAAACAATGTTCAAAAACTTTATTTCTAAAATAAATTATTTTTTAAAATTTTAATACTAAAAAATATCATTTGTTTATAAAAAAACTATTCTTTAAAATCTATGTCTTATAGTCTATTTCATTTAATTTTTTTTAGAACACATGATTTTTAGGACAAAAATTCTAATAAATACCGATTTAAAAATTATTATTTTCTAAAAAATATTGATTTTTAGATCAAATTCATATCTTAGAATTTTTTTAAAGTGTTTTTATAATAAAATATTATTTTTAGTTGATTATATATATTTTTAATATTAAAAAGGTTAATAATATAAGTAATATTGTAATTATTGAATATGAGAGTTAATATACTTATTTAAGAAGAGAGATTATAAGGAGATGATAAGAAATTGACAAGTGACACTATTAGAATAAAATTATGACAAATGTCAAACAATATTTTTTTTATTAAGATAGTAAGATCTTGTATGATTTTTAGTTGGTTAATAACAAAGTTTTGATTAACACAATCTCTAACCCATAATTTTATTAACGCATATTAATAAAAAGTAAATGATGCATTCTTTTTTACAATTTCGATGGGTACGATTATTAAAGGGTGGTGTTATTCTTACACCAACTTTTTGTAAAAATACACCCCTGAGACGGCCCGTATTGCCCAGTACAGCCCGTCTCAGTATTTGGTCAAACTTTCCCTCTGAAAACCTGTGCCAATGATTGGGAGTAAGACGAGCCGTACTGGATAGGACGGCACGTCTCATTCATCGTACAGACATTCCCTACAACATAATACAATGATTAGACAACAAGACGGCCCGTACTGGCCAGTACGACCCGTCTTGCCTTTTCAATTTTGACAAAAGGACACTGATTTGACTCAGTACGGGCCGTATAGGCCAGTACGGGCCATATTGAACATCTTCAAATTTTTATATAAGCTTGAATCGTTTCAAACGAACGCGCAACTTTCGAATTCAAATATATTTCAAGATAATTCATATCTGTAATGATGTCGTTCTGGGATGTGAGTTTTTTCAACTATTCCGTACCAGATTTGAACGAAGAGCCTCCTGTTGAGTATTCATACGACACGATAGATCTGAATGCTGAACCTAACGCTGATGTCGGTTTTGACAGTCAAGCATCGTATGGGTTCGTGTATGATGGCAGTAAACACAGTAACCCGGAGGAGGGTTATGAAGAAAAGCCGGCGGCTTCAAACGTTAACTGGGAAACCAAAGAGGTAACTTAAATGAAACATATATGCTGATGATTGTATATTATCGCTATCCATTTACGGTATTTATTATTGTTTTTATATGTCAGGAGTTTATGTCTGAGGAAGCGCTGGTAGGGTGGGTGAAAAGTAGAGTACTAGACAATGGTTACATTGTAGTCAAAAGAAGAACGAAGAAATCAAAGACAACAGGCAGTGTAATCAAAGTCTGGCTCATGTGTGACCGTGGTGGCGAGCACAATAGCATCGCAATCCTTAGACGGTCAGACAGCAAGAAAATCAGTTGTCCGTTTCAACTGATAGGGTTATACAACAAAGTTCGTGAATCCTGGAAATTACAGGTGATTAACGACAATCACAATCACGAACCTGCTCAGAATCTAGAGGGTCATCCATATGTTAGAAGATTCACTCAGGAGGAAGAAGATCTGGTTGAGAATCTGACCGATCGACACATGGATCCTCGTAACATACTTTCGAGCGTAAAGAAACATAACCCTGCAAATGTATCTGTCCCTAGGGATGTATACAATTTACAGCAGAAGTTAAAAAACAAGAAGAAATTCGGTGATAACCTGATGCAGGTCTTGGAAAACGTGCTTCACAGTCAGCGGTACGTTTACTATACCCGGAAGGATCCTGAAACAAACGTCGTGGAAGACATTTTCTTCTGTCATCCACAATCAACTGCTGCTGGTGGCGCGCATTTCCGCACGTACTGATGATGGACGCGACGTACAAAACGAACCAGTACATGCTTCCATTTATTCAAATTGTTGGCGTGACTTCCACACACCAGACGTTTAGTATTGCTCACGCGTTCGTAAGCAAAGAGCGTGAGGAAAACTACGTCTGGGTCTTGGAAATGGCTAAGAGTATGTTGAATAAATGTATGGAGTCACATGTGATCATAATAGATCGAGACCTTGCTGTTATGAGTGTGTGCCGTAAGGTGTTTCCAGAAGCTGCAAAATATCTCTGCAGATGGCATATAGACGAAAATATTGCTAAACACTGCAAGGCAAGCTTTTTGGATGCAGACTGGAAGAAATTCAAAGGTCAATGGGCGAATTTGTGTAACTCTCCGACAACAGAGTTATACGACTACAACTACAACTGTCTGTACGAAAGACTTATCAAAGACAGCAAAAAAAAGTAAGCATCATATACCATCATTACTATCATCATATCATCATTGGCTTTTATTTCATTTCAGGGGTTCTGGAGTATCTGACGCACACCTGGTTAAACAGTTACAGAGATATGTTTGTAAAAGCATGGACCAATAGAACGTGCAACTTTGGTCAACGTACAACAAACCGGGTGGAAAGTCAGCACTTGAACCTAAAACGATTCCTCAGATCAACAAACAGCACGCTTGCCTCGCTTGTCGGCGATCGAGCCTCGTAAGCTCGATCGGCGGACGATCATCAACATGAAACTTGCCGCCGACATCCCGGGTCTGGGATTGCGGTTTATTGGGCAGGACGGCCGCCCGTTTCAGCCCGCCCATGTCATTGTATTGCCGGACCAGCAGCAGGATGGTGGCCCGATGCCGGAGCCCGAGCCGATTCAGGAGGAACCGGTTCAGTCACCGCCGCGCGAGGAGGAGGCTCCGCAGCATCCACCGCACGCTTACCACGCGGTGCGCCTGACCGAGCCGCTCGAGGCTTTGTTGCACCAGATTGCCGCCCGGTGCGACGAGGCGGCTCAGCAAATGGCACGCGTTGAGCGACGGCTCGATCGTTATGAGGATTTGGTCAAGTGGACGGTCACGTCAGAGCATGCGCGACGGGACGGGATACAGCTTCCACCGTTCCAGGAGCCACTCGTCTACGCAGACGACGGATCGGACGCTGGACCATCTGGATCGTAGTTACTTTTGTATTTTTGTATTTTGTTTCCTTGTATATAAAACCGTATAGTGTATATACGTATGTTTCTTTTTGCATTTGTATTGTTTTTTTTGTGTTGTTTAATATTTGCGAGACAAACTTTATATCGTTTAAATTATTTAAATTAACGTAAACAAACTAATTATAAAATGAAATATTTAGTTAAAACGACATTATGATGTTTAATTAACATAATAGCCGTATATCGTTCAAATAACTTACATAATAAACGTATATCGTTAAAAATTAAATTTAAATACGTAAATTAAGTTTAAATAAAATAAATAACTAATATCGTTCAAATAATTCACGTCTTAAACGTATATCGTTAAAAATTACTTAAATACGTAAATTATGTTTAAATAAAATAAATTAATTCAAGACGGCCCGTACTGACCAGTACGGGCCGTATCAGGTTATAGCAAAACTGATTGACACCCAAAATGGCTTGGAAAAATAAGCTTGGGCCAAGACGGGCCGTACTGACCTGTACGGCCCGTCCAAAAGAATGTTTCACTGATTCCAAGGAATTCCCTGGAATGTTTGTCTGTACTCAATACGGACCGTACTGGCCAGTACGGCCCGTCTTGGACCGCATGGGTGTGAAAATAAAAAAGTGGGGTGTCTAAATAAAAGAACCCTTATTAAAAGATATGCATTTAGTGTGATCTTTTTTATAAATCTAATTGTATGGAAACATTTTTAAGTTGGCCCATTGATTCTTTTTTTATACATGTAAATCTTTATGTATTCAAAATAGTTGCAATTTGGTTATTGGCGTACCTCATCATTTGACTCATACTGTGAGAGGGCGATATATCAACAACTTATCCAAATTCCACTCTGCAAGAGCCATTTTTCTTTTGTTCTTTTGGTCGTACCTTCGAATCTAATTACATTATAAAGGTTTGATAAAATAATATAAACATGCATTACCTCCTCACTGATTTCACGGTGAAGCTGGAACTTGTAGCTTTGTGGGGACTGAATTTTGTAGGATATGAAACAATCTTTTTTTTTTTTGAACGGCAGTTAAACTAACCCAACGTGCTATCTTCAGTTTCCTGGCGAGTGATAGCCAAGATCGGATTACTCCAATCTTCGGTGTGGGTTAGTGTGCCCCCCAGATGCGCGGGAACCGGATTGAATCCGTAAACCCTCGCCCCCCATTAGGTTCGAACCCGGGATAAAGCCCAGATTCGTTCCATCACCTGGATATCCATTAAATGTGCCCAGAGAGGATCGAACTCCTGACCTTCCATTTGGAAGGCATGATCCTTACCACTTGAGCTACATTTGCTGGATGGATATGAAACAATCTAAACGATGTCACTGTATTTTCATAATTATATACATATTAACATTCAATATATATTAGAAAAACTATCATTACCTCAAACATAAATGTTAATTTATACCAAATTACCATCATCTCTTAATTCAATGAATTTGAGTCCCTGCACCCACAATTTCATCACAGTATGAAATTAAATTTACATGTCAAATTTATAAAATAATATCATAAGCAAGAGTGAAAGTATGAAATGAATAAAATTGAAAAACAGTTGACTTAATAAATTAAATTACCTTTTCATGTTGATCTGTGATTCTGTTCCACAAGCATCATAGTTAACTAGTTTTATACCTGTTCGGTGGTCGGGTGGTATCATGTCATAATGACAAAATCGTATTTCTTTGCATTCTAAACAAAACAGTATTTGATTAAGATCAAAATACAAGTAGTAAGGTAGAAAAAAGAATCAAATTTTATTAAAAGAGTCACAAGATAAATAAAATTAGTAAGTAATGAACTAAAAAAAAAGAAAAAAAATGGATTTTATTAAAAGAACATTTTCAATTGCAATCACTTCGCTATCCATATGCGAAAGACAAACATACCATGGAACTATCCTATTTCAGATTTCTGCATCCAAGCACCTCTTAATATGTAGATATGTCATATTGAATGGATTATAAAGCTAAGTTGATTAACTTATTCAGTGTAGGTAGTTTTGAAATCACATCAAAGAAATCCAAAACCAGTAACAAAGTTGTTTCACTTGTTGCTAGTTTGGCAACAACGTCATTCATATTCATGTTCTTCTTTTGATGCATATTGATGCAATAAAGTTAGGACTTAGATAATTAGATTAATTGATGACATTACATATGGGTTTGGGGATGGATACGTTAATATCATAAAACATCACCTATTAAATTCTATTGTTAACATAATCATACAACAAATTACAAATAAGAATGACACTATGAATTACAAAGAACATTAAACCATGAAAATTGATGACATCTTGTCAAATCCAAAAAAAAAAGAAGAAAAAGACCAGAACGTATAAAGAAAAAACCAAAAGTAAATAATATAAAAATGATATTTTGTCATTAAATATTACAAGAATAATATGGTAATTAAACAACTCAATAAAGCAAAAGAAATGAAGGTATACGGCTCATTCTTATTTTTTTCATAGATTAGGTATTCCTGGGACTTGGGGTAACATTTCTATATTAATAAAAAAAATCAAAAAGGGTTTATTTGAATTACAGAAACCCGTCTTAAAAAATGTTGTCCAGTAAACTATATTAGGATATGGAGCAAATAAAAAGCAAATTATGTTAGCTCACAGTTACATTCCCAAAATAACATAACTAAACAACATTATAGTTTAGGCCTCTAGATCTAGATACTTTTCAAAAGCATGACCGTTTCTTGACAGGTCAAAACTGTCATCTATATCATAAAGGAAGGTGAATTATAAAGTGTCTCCTTAAGCCATACACCAAGTAAAATAATAAAAATATTAAATTGGTGGTCTACGGCTAGAAGTGGTAATGTACAAACACCGTTGCGCAAATCATCATTTCTAAGAAAAGTCCGGTCCAACCACATCAAAGAGCAAACCAGTAGAAGGATCAATGAATCAGTGAACAAACTGGTACCTGATAATATCAATGCATTTAACTATTTAAGGTAGATGTAGTGCAGGGGTCACTGATATTTAACCAATCCTCCCTGTTTGATCAATTAGTGTACGAATATTTCCCATGCTAAAGCCCTTGATATGTTTCCATCCATGCTCATGGAAGGAAAATAATACAACTGCAACAAAAAATTTGCTGGAATCAAGTTCTTACCATCTTAAGGTAAAAAATTAGTAACCAAATTACAAAGAACTTAACGTATTGTGAGCACATGGTGCTCCTATCATTTAACAATTTGAAAGTTAAAATGAAGCTAAACACTCCATATATCAGTAAATATATATAACCACAACCATATATTTTTAGCATATAACAAAAGGTGCCTAGCGTAACCATTGATAGTTAAATAAAAAATAAAATGTAGAAAAGCAGATAGAATGAATGAATACCAACCATGTATAAAATTCTCTTTACAAAATGTTGTCGCCATCATATGTGTATCTGACATGAAACTCTAGAAGCTTACTCCATAAAAGAAATTTGCTCATATGCAACACTACTAATGATATCACATACACAGACACAAGAAAAAAAAATACCATTAAATTTGAAAAACAAATAAGAAATTACTTGAGAAAAATACTATAGAACTTACGTCCTGAGGTTGTTAGAGCTGCAATACTGAAATTCCCTGTGCCATCATACCAGTATATGGAATTCATCACAGTTGCCATCATTCCAATAAACATATCTTCTATTCATTTAGCTTATTGTGTATTGATTTTTAAAACAACCATGAGCTTCTAATTGTACATGACTACATCCTTATAGAATATTACTATCACATAAGAGGAAGCTAAAAACATTACCCAATTTGATAAGCAGTAATTCTATCCATATCAGTTGATGCTACCCATGAATGTCCATAAAAGAAATGGCGACCACCAACTACTATTGAAACGTACTGATTGTTGTGAAATAAACATTATCTTTTCATCGTATGTAGCAGTAATTCTATCCATATCGGTGGTAGATGCTACCCATGAGTCCCCACAAAAGATATAATGTGGTTGTAGGTCGAGCACCTATCAGTGAAGGCATACAAGTCGCCGGATTATTCTGGAGAAAGCATGAAACCATCATTAACCGATGGAGCGGATGAGAGAGGGCATAGAACTGTCGGGAACTGCCAGGAAATTTCCAAACTGCCGAATTTAGACGGCATAGATTAACTTTCATTTTATTTACATGGTTGTGATCGATGTTGAGAGCGGTTACATATACCGCTGTTTATATATATATAATTTGAGAATGTTTGAGTAACAAATTAAAATAAAAAAAAAACAAACAAAACAAATAAATAAATGGTGCTTATATATAAGCTACACAATCTGTCGAAGACCCCCATATCCCAACTCCCCCACCACCCCACGTCCCATCTGCCTCACTTAATTTTGGTTTCATGTAATTTACCACTCATTTTCAAAAATTTAAAATAAAGTGACGCTTTGAGTACAGTTGGAAGGAAGAAATTTGCATTAAGGTGACAAACGCATTGTTGTTTGTTTAAATATTCACACTTTGTATAACTGCCTTTTTAAAAAGTTTTTTTAAACTGATCCTGAATAACTGCAAGTATTTGGGGAAGAAAAATCTGTTGACCAAGTCAGATTTTTCAGGCAATATGGGCTGAAACTGTCCTAACCGCTGCAAGAGAGGAGAGAGTGTACCGCTATGAACCGCCGTTTCTAGAAGGTATTTTGGGACTTTAAACGGTCAGGATTTTACCAAAAATTGAAATAATGGTCATCATTAGGCAATTTGAAGATTAATTTAATGGTGACATATAAATATATAATTATATGCTAATAAAATGACATGACCAAGGCTAATATTACTAGTAATATATTATTAATAATATTAGTGAATTTTAAAACAAATAAAAACACTCAAAAGTTCATGAAATAAAGAATTATAGTAAAAGAAAGGCAGATACTTGTTTAGTAAAATTGTCAAGTGAATGGAAGTACACTTTGACACGACGTTAGATAAATAATTTGAGTGTCTACAAAGATCACTTGCCTAAGATATTCTTCCTGCTATTCCTATAGATGGGTCACTCCAACATATGTCATTGGTGGAGTACCTTCTATTGTTAAATATCGTCTCATGATCCCTATTTTCAGTTGATAAGATATGCCTTGAATGTCACAAGGCCAGTTTGGATACCTTTGGGCATGCATTCATTACATTAGACGATGCAGTATGTCGGGTGGGAGGGGCGTGGTGGGCGTGAACATCCGGTGGAACACCGCCCCCTAGGGCGTTGGTGGTTTGGGCGTGGCCACAGCCACGCCTCTCCCTTCCTTTCTTTTCCCCACTTTCGACCGTTGCCACGCTTCTCCCTTCCTTTCTTTTCCCCACTTTCAACCAAGGGGCATTTCCACCACAAATGGTGAAGTGGGTGGTTGTGGTGGGCGCCTACGTGGCGCCTACGTGGAGTGGTTGGGACCAAGGGGCATACCCCATGGTCTTAGAAACATTGGTGGATTTCTTGACGACATGTTGGAAAACGAAAGATGAAACCTAAATCATGTGTCGCTCATTGCGGGACTTAACCCAACAGTCCAACACCTTACGTCATGAGCTGATGACAGCCACGCACTACCCGTGTCCGTGTTCCCGAAGGCACCCCTCTCTTAAAGAGGATTCGCGGCATAAACCAAGTTTCATTTTGGTCTTTGGATGGATAGGAAGGAAACATGCATGCATAAATGATGAATTTAACAAGGGTTTCTCCTCTTGTAGGCTTAGAGAGTAGTGCTTTTATGGTGGATTATAATGTTTTAAAAATGGCTTCAGGTAAATGGACCAAACATTTAAAAACATGTTTTAACAACTATCACATGTTTATACCATTTGTAGTTGATACTTTTAGTTATCTTGCGAGGTTGTGGATGTACATGATCGAGTTAATTAGTGGGTCAAGCATAATAACGTTATAACCCTAAGATGTATGAGTATAGTTTTTTATTTGTTTTGATGTAATTTCATTACTATAGGTTTAATGAGATTTTACTTGGGGGTTAAAAAAAATATGTCAAATTTTCAACACAAAATGAGAGCTAATAGTGTTCTTGTGTCTTTTATGTTTTGGGATCTTAATCTTCTGTAAGTTTGACCAATTCATCAAGTTTTAATTTGCAGAATCAAGAAATTAAAACAGATTGTTAATAGGTGAATAGGTGATGACAATTAACAACAACCGAACAGTGAGTAAGAACTTTTAAATGATCAACATCATATCCTTATGTTTCTTATTTCTAGTGATAGAATGGTGACAAAAGAAGAGTCATAGATGGTGATCGGAGACAATGATTGAAATGGGAGAAAGTAAAAAAAATTTTAAACGAGGTGAAATGATTATTTATTTATTTATAAAAGGTAACACAAAAAATTTAAGAATGTCAATTAAAAAGATAATATATCATGTATGTCCATTAACGATAAGGTGTTGCTGCACGCCTATGCCTTCTAATTAGACTTTTTTTTTTTATCACAAGATAAATGAGAAATCAATTGAATCTTTAACAATGAAGAGCATAGAGAGAATAACAAAAGTTAGCTTGAGACGTGAAATTGAACAGCACCTAAAGAGAGCTCCACGTACTATTTGCTGGAATGCCAACATGCGTCTATTATTGAATTCACACGATTCGACAGTACCAATTTGGGGAACATTTAGTGTCAAAATCACTAAATGGGTAAGTCAGCAATCCCTAAAACGAACTATGCCCATCAAAGATGATATAATAAATAATAAGTTATAAACGTAATCAAATATGAATTTTTGAATTATCATATCCACCAAATTTAAAGAAATTAGATGGATTAAATTAACATGCCAGGTAACATGTAAAATTGACTATAATACAGTGGATATGTATATAGTTTTTTGTTGTCTTTTCTAAAACTTATAGTTAAATAAATTAGGTAATTAACATATTAAATACGAGTATACAAACTATAATAATCCACAACAAACGCACTTTCAAGTTTCAATACATCTGCCACTAACTCACTAAGATTCAGCCACCAACATCTCCATCATTTGCACTCCTATTTGCATTGCTTTTAAGTTCATATTTTCAACAAACACACAATCGGTTTGTTTCTTGATATTCCGAGTTTAATCATAACTTATCCGTCTTTCTAATATTTAAGTATTTTTTTTATTAAAAGGCAAATTTTATTAGCTTTTAACGCAACACCCTTTTACATATTGAGTTTCATATATATATATAGGGGTTGGATCCAGTAAGAAGAGATTTTTGCCTAAGAAGAGTAAGAAGCAATAGAAATTTGACACGTGTCATCATAAAACAGTAATATAGTACAAAAAACGAAGTACAATACAAAAAAAACAAAATCCAGTACAAAAAATCAAAAATCTAGTACAAAAAAAATCCAGTACAAAAAAAAATAAAATCTAATACAAAAAACCACAAAAATACAGTATAAAAAATATAGAACAAATCTAGTACAAAAAAACTAAAAATCTAATATAAAAAATAAGATTTTATACATAAATTATGTGACACGTATTAAATTCTTATTAGTTCTCACTCTTCTTAGGCAAAAAACTTTTCTTATTTAATCTTTCCCCTATATATATATATATATATATATATATATATATATATATATATATATAGGAGAGGGTTCAAATAAAAACTCATTACTTTGGAGAAAACTAAGAAAACTCGTACTAAACAATCAATTTTTTAAAAAAAAATTTCATGATTTTTTATATTTAGCTTACAAATGGTATAAACAAAGAAATGTTTTTAATAAAAATATGTAGATTACGAAGTTACGTATATGTAACCAAAAAAGTTACATATATGTAACTCATATATGTAGCTTACAAGTTACATATATGTAATCAATGAGTTACACATATGTAATAACATGAGTTACAAATATATTTTTATGTTTTTCTTTTTTTCTTTTTGTTAAAAGATCTAACCTTATAATAAAACAAAATGTAAAATAAAAACGAAAAACGAAATTGATTGATAACAATTGTGATTAGTTTTCTAAGTTTTCTCCAAAATGGAGGTTTTCTATGGAACCCTCCCCTATATATATATATATAGATATATATAGGATTGGGCTCAAATAAGAACCCACCTTAATTGAGGTAACCCATTAACCCTGGCAAAAAACGCTCAAATCGCAAAAAAAAAAATCATGGTCTTTTTTATACAAAAATAGAAGGCTTCTTTTTTAAGTTTTTGCTAATTCACAAGCGTTTAGAAGTTAAACAAAGTGTAAGTTTGCGTTACACTGCGACACTTATATATATCTTCGCAGTGTAACGCAAACTTACACTTCGTTTAACTTCTAAACGCTTGTGAATTAGCAAAAACTTAAAAAAGGAGCCCCTTTATTTTTGTATAAAAAAGACCATGAATTTAAAAGAAAACTTTTCACTTTGAAAAAAACTAAGAAACTCTTACTAACCAATCAATTTTGATAAAAAAAAATTTCATGATTTTTTATTATTAGCTTAGAAAATGGTATAAACAAATTTTTTTTATAAAAATATGTAGATTATAAAGTTACGTATAACCTATAAAGTTACATATGTGTAACTCATATATTTAATCAATAAATTACATATATATAATAGCATGAGTTACATATATTTTTTTTATTTTTTTCTTTTTGTTGACAAATCTAACCTTATAATAAAACAAAACGCAAAACAAAAAATGAAAAACGAAATTGATTGATAGTAATTGTGATTAGTTTTCTAAGTTTCTCTAAAATGAAGTTTTTCATTGGAACACTGCCCTATATATATACATATATATATATATATATATATATATATATATATATATATTGGGTGTATAAATTGGAAACCCTTTGAGTTGAAAACCTTTAAAAACCCTATGTAAAAAAAGTTTTTTTATGGTTTTGTAACATTATTATATCAGTGTCATTTTTATAAAATATATATATATAACGTCGACTAAATTTAAAAAAAAATATAATAATTTGAAAAGGATGTAATATAGACGTAATTCCTTCTTCTAGGCATGTACAACTATGTTACATGTGTATTACATCGTTTACAGATTATTATTTTTTTAAAAAGTAGTTGGTGTTTTTTTTTTTTTTTTTGATAAAAATGACCCTAGTGTTACAAATTATAAAAATAAACTTTTTTTACATTGTTTTTTCATTATTTTCAAGGTTTTCTCAACTAAAGGGGTTTTCAATATATATATATATGAAAGAGTTCTTAAACTTTTAAATTAATGATTGAAACTAAAAGGTTGAAAAAAAATGCAAGGATAATATAGTAAAAGATTAATTTTTACACCAAAACTTTTTGTTTTTTAAATGTTTATAACTTTTTATACAATAATATTCTTTTTTGAAGTAATCACGTCATAAAATCAATCGATTTTTTTTGTTTTGAGTATATTGATGATATACTTTTTTATTAAAAAAATTTCAGTATGTTAATACTTACACTGTACTATTATGTATTGTAATTTGTGTGTTATATTTTTCTATATATATTTTATGTATTGCGCTAAAAATCTAGTATAGCTTTTAAATTAATTTGTTTTTCATGCATCAATATTATATTCATATTAAAGATAAAAAACAATTGAGTTTAATATGCTATTTTTTTCAATAAAAAATAATGCTATATGAAAAAGTTAAAAATTTTAAAAAGTACGGAAAAATTGAAAATAACAATAAAAAATTGTTATATATATATATATATATAAGTAAAAAGGCACAAAAATGGCTAGTGATTGATATTCATGTGTTTTGTTATAAGAAACATTAAATAAGTAAACATAATGGCTTCTAATCAAGTGTTAGCCTCTTAACTTCTTTTATAAAAGGTATTAGGTTGAAGTCTAGCTCATCTACAGCAAAAATTTGCTCTGGGTAGGGTCGGAGGTTTTCTGGTTGTAGTTTCTTCTAAGACGTGTGAGTCAGGTCATCACGTTCTGTTATTTAAGTGGAAAGGTAATCTATTTACAAGAGTGATCTCGGGTTACCAACATTTGCTATTAAAAAAAACAGAAATAGATACACAATTTGGAACTTCAATGACCAGAGCAATATTTATTAAATTACTTCATAAATGGCTAGGTTAAATCAAGTGTAGTACACATGTTTAATAAATAAATTTTAAAAATTATTTAATTTTGATTGAGTATAATATATTTTTAAAAGACTTTATCCAAAAAAATAAAAATATAACTTATAATGTAATTATATTATTTAAAATTGAATAAAATTATTACTATTTATTACTAAAAAGCAAGATAAATCAAAATCTGATAAAAGGTTGCCTATAAATAATTAATAAAAAGAGAGACGAAAAAACCAAATTTTCGGTGACCCAAAAAATTAACAGATGTCCTATAAAACTCTTATTTATTATACATAGTATAGATTATGCATAATTTTTTTGGTACATATCATTAGGGATGTTCAAAAAATTCGAAATCTGAACCATATTCAAGACTCGAAAAAACCGAAACGAATTAAAGATTCGGATATTCAGATAGATTCGGATTGGATATCCATTTTCGAATTCGGATCGGATATCAGATATACAAAATCTTGTTTATGTGGATAAGATATCCGAATTCAATCCGAATAAACCTTGTTTTTTCGGGTAATTCGGGTTGTTCGGATTATTTGGATAAAAAAATATGTTTATTCGGGTTTTTTGGATAGATTTGGATCGGATTGAAAATTTTCGGATTCGGGTCGGGTTTCGGATACGGTATTAAAATTTTCAAATTCGGACAACTCGATCTGAATAAACCGTTATCCGACCCAATAAACGCATTGTTAAAATTATATTTGTAGCTATAATAATAATGCAAAAAAATAATAATAGAAAAAATAGATATTAATCAATTAATTATTATTAGCATTAAAAATGGGGAACCGAGTAGAACGTATCCGGAGACACGAATAGCCCTCGACTTGTATAAGAAGACGTGGCATGGGTCCGTCCTTTCTGACATATTGCTTTTCATCAAATCATTTTCTGTTATTCTTATTCTTATTATTTTCACTACACAATGAAGAACTTGAATGCTCCATTACAATTCCAATTCCAATTGGCGAATCTCTTCTCTGTTATTTTATTCTTCGGATTCGGTTTATGTCTCGGTATCATCCTCACTTTCCACCTCAAAAATGTCTCATTCAATCTCCAATTCACACAATTATCAATCGCCACCGACACCAACGCCGACGACATTGTTGCCTTGCCACCGCCACCGATGAAGGTCGGTCTGGAAAACTACATTCATCCGACGGAGGTGTTACATGATCTGAGCGATGAAGAATTGATTTGGAGAGCCTCCATGGTTCCTAAAGTGAAGGACTATCCATTCGACCGAAACCCCAAGGTGGCCTTCATGTTTCTCACCAGAGGACCGGTGTTGCTGTCGCCACTCTGGAATATGTTCTTCAAAGGACATGATGGTCTTTTTACCATTTATGTTCATACCTCCGGTTTCTCTTTCAATTGGACAGAACCACAGGACTCCGTTTTCCATGGCCGGAGAATTCCTAGCAAGGTATCAAAATTACTCTTTTACCCCTTCTTTTACTTTTATTTATTTATATCTCTTTAGAGGTAATGCTTGCTTTCATAAGATGATCGATCGATTTTACTATCAAATGATCATGAGATGTTTCTTTGATATTTTATATATATCGTGGTTCTTAATTTTTTTTTTCCTTGCCGTGACGCTTGCTTCGAGGCTTACTTTTCGAATCGTAATCTTTTGAAAGTAATGTATTATAAAATATAGTTTTTGACTTGCAAAAATAATAGCTTTTGACTTGCAAATCAACCTTCTTCACTCTCTAGCACAATGATCCCCGTTTTAATGAGAGGCTATGGGTTTTAGTTTTTATAAAAATGCTTTTAGTTGAGCACGAAATTTTTCTAATGGTGAGTTTCTTTCCAAATATGTTACTTATGAGATATAAATGATTAAGGATGGCAATGGGTCGGGTTTGAGTAATCTCAGTCTCATACCTGTTTATAAAAGTATGTCTCATACCCGTTTCAAAGCCTATCGGGTATTTATCGGGTATTTACCCGTTGGGTATCTGGTATCCCGGTGGGTTTAGCTAAATATACTTGTTAAGAATAACTGGCTTAAAACACATCGGGTATCAGGAAACTAATAATAAATTTATTTTTTTTATAACCAAAAACTATATATTAAACATGCCAAGAACAAACTATTAATACATCAAATATCATGAAATTTCAAAATGTCAAAAGTTGATTACCATCATTAAAGATAAACCAAAAAATAGCAGTCAACAAAATGGTTAAAAAAAATATTGCAGTTGCCACAAAAAAAACAAAGATAAAAAAAGAAACAAATTATATGAACCAAGGCAGCTCGTGAAATTTCTAAAGTTCAAAAAGAATAAAAAAGAAACAAATTCTATCTAATTCAAATGTATATAAATGGGTATTTATAATCGGGTACATGGAACGGGTATATATAATCCGGTAATCGGGCCGGGTAAACGGGTGTATGTAATGGTGTAAACGAACCAAGGCAGCTCGTGAAATATTCGAAAACGGATCGTTAAAAAGCTCGAACGAACCGAGCCTTAACGAGCCCAAGCCCGAACTCGAGCCCAAAAATGTGGCTCATTTATTTATCGAGCTCGAGCTTTAAAAGCTCGAGCCGGCTCGCGAGCCTTAACGAGCTTTTTCTTTATATAACTTTTATTTATTATATTAAGTATTCATTTATAAAATTAATTATTTTTATATATAAAATTATGATAAATATATTTAAATAAAATATTTTATGTTAAATTTGGAAAATATAATTTTTAATCTAATTAAATTAGTAATTAAAGTAAATACATAAAATAAATAAAATCTAAACGAGCAGAGCCGAGCTCGAGCCTAAAATTTTTTAACGAGCCGAGCTTGAGCCTCGTAAATAAAACCCTTAACGAGCCGAGCTCGAGCTCGAGCCCTAGCCCTATTTAGTCTAAACGAGCCGAGCTCGAGCCTTAACGAGCTCGGGATCGGCTCGGCTTGTTTACACCCAGGTATATGAACAAATCCCAATCCCGTCCCATACCAACGAAAATTTAAAAAATTAATCTCATACCCGACCCAATACCCATCGGGTTTGGGAATACATGTCCCATATGTAGCGGGTTTCGAATAAATTCGTCGGGCACAATTTTTTTTGTCATCCCTATAAATGATGTTATTCATAAGCCTCCAATGACATGTCAACCAGTGGCGTACCCACATGCACCACAAGGGGGCAGCTGCCCACCTTGAAATTTTTTTTTAGTATTATATATATGTAAAAATCCTGATCGCCCCCCGTAAAATTTTGCAATCGCCCCCATTAAACTTTTGATTTTAAGTGTTAACTAATAAACTAAGTTGAAAAATGCCCAACTAACAATTTAAACCCAATGTAAAATCAAGTTTAATATTAATTATAATAAGCCAAACCACCATTAAACTAGTTAAAAACCGAATTCAATTGAATATACCAATTAAAAATGAATAAACCAATCCAAATAAACCAAATTCAACCTTATATAATATAAAAAAAATAAATTTAAATTTGAATTCGCTTTAATCGGTTAATCAAACACACTGAATTAAAAAAAATGGAATCGATAACAATTCCGAAATCGAAATTCGGATACAGTTAGAAACCGACTTTGGAATTCGGATACAGTTAGGAACCAAACTGAATTGCTTATGAGAATTTAAGCGATAATTATATTTGTTTTATATAGAAAGAGTTACTTAGAAATGTCTCCTTATACGTTGTTTTGAATATATATATATATATATATATATATATATATATATATATATATATAGGGAAGAGATCATATAATAACCCTTTCTAATTGAGAAAACTCAATAACTCAAATCCAATGGTTCAAATTTCCAAGATTAAATCTAATGGTAACATGTGTCACTAATTAATTTTAATACAAAAGGGCATTATGGTCATTTGTCTTAATTACAAAAATCAGATTTAATATAAGAGTGACAAGTGTCACACTCTTAATAAACCATCTATTTTCCTATTTTTAAATTAAAGTTCCCCCCTTGATTTTTATACACTTATAACTTTTTTATACTATGTTATTTTTTTATAAAAATTACACCATTAAACTCGTCATATTTTTCTCGTTAATTTCATTATAGTCATGCCAAATTTTTTTCGGGGCGCTCGTAATTACACTAACGTAAAAAACATAAGTACAATAATTTTTCTTTTTTTTCAAAAATTTTCCATCAAATTTTTTTTTCTCTCATCTTAAATATATATTACAAACTTATTTTTTATTATAAAATTTAGTTAATTAGATAAATTTATATCAAATAAGATAGAAAGTTAGATAATTGTAACGTAAAATAAATAATAAGTTACAGCTCGTTACATCAGTGTAACGACTCGTTACATCAGTGTAATTATGAACACTTTGAAAAAATTCAGCTTGTTACATCAGTGTAATTAGGAACACTTTGAAAAAATTCAGCTCGTTACATCAGTGTAATTACGAACACTTTGAAAAATTCAGCTCGTTACATCAGTGTAATTACGAACACTTTGAAAAATTCAGCTCGTTACATCAGTGTAATTTCGAAAACTTTAAAATTTTTTGACAAAACTATATTTGAATTAAAGATAAAAATGTGACAAATTTAATGGTGTAATTTTTTTAAAAAAATAATAATGTATATAAAAGTTATGAAGGTTTAAAAAAACGGGGGGTAAACTTTTATTTTAAAAATCAAATCAAGTACACCTCACAAATCTCCAAAATACCCTTCAAGAAATCTCAACCACTCATTTTTCCCAGATTTAATATGGATCACACATTTCAAATTCATTAAATTAGACAACCAATCAAATTGGGTTTATAAGTTACCTCAATTACCATGGGTTAACATTCACTCCTTTCCCTATATATATATATAGGGGAAGGTTCCCCTAAAAAGTCTTTTTTGCCTAAGAAGGCTAAGAAGGATGTTTAAAAACTCGAAAACCGACCCAAACAAACAACGATTGAATTTGTTTTTACATCATTGGAACCGGCTTGTAATTCCCTAAAACCTAAACCTTAAATCATAAACAATAAACCCTATTAATGAAACCAAAATTATAAAAACAAACCCTAAACCTAAAGATAAAACCTAAAAGCTAAAAAAACATGCCCTAAAATCCAAACTTTAAAACTGGTTGTTAAAGACAAAACCAAAAATCAAATATTGTAGGGTTCGATGAGACGGTTCCAATAACATCAAAATGAGTTCAATCGGAGTTCGTTTGAGATGGTTTTAGAGATTTTTAAAATCCTTTTTAGCCTTCTTAGGCAAAATATACTTTTTATTTGATCCTTACCCTATATATATATATAATCACTTAGTGAACAACTTTAGATATATTATATTTTCATTATGTCTTTATGTATGAAATTTAATTTTATTGTCGTTTTTTAACATGACCTGACCCGATCTGCCCAACCCAACTTGAACACCAACGAACTTAAAAAATTTCCGCCTCCCATGAAAAAAAATTATTGGTCTGTCACTGGTGTCAACTAATCTTTTCGTTCAAAAAAAACATACATGTCTAGGTCTTATTTACAAAAGATCATGAAATGTACACATTTTTTAGTTTTATATCATTGTTAATTCTAGGACAAATACATTTACTGTTATGTATATAATTTTTCTCATCAAACACAGAATGTTGAATGGGGAAAAGTCAGCATGGTTGAAGCGGAGCGTCGTCTACTGGCTAACGCTCTTCTTGATTTTTCAAACCAACGATTCGTTCTCCTCTCGGAATCATGTATTCCGTTGTTCAATTTCTCAATAATTTACTCTTATTTAATCAACTCCAATTACACTTATGTTGAGTCATATGACTTGGCGGGACCAGTTGGGAAAGGTCGTTACAACAAGAAAATGCACCCAACTGTCAAAATTAACGAATGGCGAAAAGGGTCACAATGGTTTGAAATGAATCGTGAACTTGCAATCGAGGTAATATCTGATAACATGTATTTTCCTGTCTTTCAAGAGTATTGCAATGGTTCATGTTATGCAGATGAGCATTACCTGCCTACATTTGTTATGCTTAAATTCGGGAAAATGAATTCGAATAGGACTTTGACTTTCGTTGATTGGACGAAAGGAGGACCCCATCCGTCACGATATACAAGGTATGATGTGACTTGGGAGTTTTTACGTAAGTTAAGGAATGATAGAAGCTGTGAATACAATAGAAGAAGTAATGAAACATGTCATTTATTTGCGAGAAAGTTTACTCCACATGCCTTGGACAGGTTGCTAAGACTTGCACCAAAGATTATGCACTTCAACTCATAGGTTTTCCTCAATTTTGTATTTGTTAATTATTTTTTTGACTTTACTGGATTAATATTGGTACCGTATATTGAATAATTATTGAGATTTATATTTTTCCTTAAATAAGTAAAGTAACTTTTTGTATACGTATTGTCTAAATTCTAAGCAGTGTTGTCAGTACCGGGCCAGTCGGACCTGAAACCAGGGGATCAACCGGGCCAAAAACATGTGAACCGCCCTTAAGAAAACCGACCAGTTGAGCCGGTTCACCGATCGGACCGGATTTCAAGTTTTTTTTAACTAAAATCCAAAGAATTAATCATTAAAATCAAACATTGTATTTTTTTTCTAACATGATTATGTTTGTTTAAACATTAATAATGTTTGTTTAAATGTGTTTATAATTCTATAACGTTTTTGGAATTTTTTATATATTTATTAAGTTATTCATTACTTGAATCAAGTCCAACCGTTACAACCAGTAACCAGTAAGACGTCCGGGTCAATGTCCGGTCCGGTTCTGAAAATATTGATTCTAATTATATATGTAAACGGTATATATTAAACGTGATTGTAAAAAATCTCTGTTTATTCCAATAATAATCAAGGCAATCTTTAGGCAATGTTTGTTTGTTTAGAAAAGGATTTGATATACTTATTATAAGGTTGAATCTCCTTAAAGTAGCTTTTTTCTTAGCATGTTAAATGGTTTCTATTCTTTGTATTAAAAAAATTCTTATATTTGAACCTTTCTCACTGATTCTAACCTATGATATGAAATTTTAAAAAGTAACCCAAATTTTTTATGAAAGCTATTTTCTACTTTGTCTAATTTTGTAACATATGTTAAATTTTAAATTTCGTTGATAATTTGTTTAGTATCACTATATGAGCCTCTCCTCATGATATATAAGAAAATAAAAAAAAAGTTCTTTTTTTTTTACATTATTACACAATTAAAATCGATCATTTAAACTTCTTTACACTTAATAATTCTCTTTTACACTTAAAACAGTCTGAGTACACATAGCCATAATTTAACATCATAACAAAAGTCCTTATAAAATAGAGATCGTACATTGTCACACCCCAGGCCGGCGGGAACGGATCGTGTTTTCCCGTCGGGCGGAAGGTTCCTGGGGCGCGATATCTTTGAGTGATAATCAAATGATCAGATTGTTTACATAGCACATGAGATATAAATGAGAAATGCTAACATGACATGAAATAGAATTACAAAGTTAAATTACATTGTACATCATAATTTAACCAAGTAAATCTAATCAAAAAAATCAATGAGTTCATATCTTGATCTGTACAAGATATACAAAAGTGATTCACTGTTTTGTCATTTCAAAAGTATGCAATCAAAATGAAGCTAAGTCTTCTAAAAGTCCACTAGCTTAGTACTTGCATATCTGTATCTACACCTGTTCATCACCTGAGAAAACATGTATTTAAACAAAGTCAACACTAGGTTGGTGAGTTCATAAATAAGTTAATGTAAAACCTTGATTCATTCACATGCACATTCACAATGATAATATGTTACTTGTATGATTGCCTGTTTCACTTGTACACCCAATGGCTCCTCCATAGTTGTATATACAAGTGTTGTGACACCCGATCAAGCATGCTTATATATAGGGCATACGAAAGGGTCAAGCCCAGACGCCATCCCACCACATGCTCAAATAAGTTTCACACTACTTGTAATACAACTATGGATTTCCATTCTCAATTCCCATGTGTACCTCATCTTTGATCACCTGTGTTCTCATGTATAGAATAATATAATGATAACGTTGTAGTTATCAAACCGAGGTATTGATAACCAATAGATGTGTTAAGGATATTAGATTTATCAAATCTGTTCCTTGAATTATTCTATAGTTTGTGGGGTTAACTGTTGTTTCACTTTTAAATATTAAAAGTTTTAGTTAACTGTTTGTAATGTAATCTCAATGCAACGTATAAAGCCCAAATGAAATCCATTGTAATCCTCACGTAATCAGATTACAATGCATTCCATTCACCTCTATTCCGCCGTGTGATCCCAAAGCCTCCATGTGGGATTGTTCTCATGTGATTAACAAAGTTGAATAAGAACTTGTCTTATTACATCATGTTAATTATGTGTAAATGATAAGAATCCTCATGAAGTTACGTTATCATGATCATCATTTACTGTAATCCATATAATCCCAAAGCCTCAATGTGGGATTGTTCTCGTGTGATTAACAAAGTCGAATAAGAACTTGTCTTATTACATCATGTTAATCATGTGTGAATGATAAGAATCCTCATGAAGTTACGTTATCATGATCATCATTCACTTGAAATCCATATGTTAACCATGTAATCCTTAAGCCGTAGTAAGAACATGTCTTAGTACCCTTAAGTGACGCAGGTGGTGGATACCCAATGCGATCATACTATCACATAATATGTTTTTAAGGTGTAGGTTAAGTGTTATAAGTGATTTACTTATCACACTTCATCAATTATAATGTGAAATGATATTAAGAAGATATTTTATCTTCGAATCATTTATATGTGGTGAAGTGTCACCATGTTCCCCTGTAGTAGTTCTCATTGTTTGTTTGTATATGAATTGTCTCACTGTTTACTCATGTAGAATAACTAAGTATTATAAGATATAATCTTACAACTATGTTATTCAAATGTAATGTTGATTATGAAATTACTTTATCATAATCCTCTGAGTTTCCCTGTTATCTCATGATCATACAAGCATGCATACAATGATAATCGATAATAACAGTTTAATATTATCTAAATCAAAGTATAAATAACATGTTAAGCAAAACTTTTAAATAAATAAAAGTAAACATGTTTCTCAGCCCCGAGAGTTAAAATCAGTAAAGATTAAAGTAAAAGGGGCATATGAACTCACCTTGTTGTGACTGGGGTTGACTTAGCTTTAAACGAAGAATGTACGCGCTCTTGTTTGTACTTGAGTTTGTTTTCGCGATCCTGTATTGATTTCACGTAGTTTGTAACTTATAAATATAAATTCTAGGTGTTTTGTGTGTGTGTAGGTGTTAGCCCCAAAATTGGCTAACACCAGAGAGTTTCGGTCATTGTTCGGCCCTTCGTTCAATTGTTCAAGATTTTTACTAACACTTGCCTAATTCATAATGTTCTTATTATACCTTGTTACTCGATTGTGTTTAACTTTGTTTCAACCTTGTCATGCTATGTATTTTTGTTACTCATTTTAGTTTATAAACATAAACTTAAACTTTAGGTCATAGAATAACAACCTTTAGCATCTTGTAAAAGTGTTGGTATAACATTTGATCATTTGGTTTCATCACTTTTGAACCCCCTTGTTATTATTTTTAAAGAACAAGATTTTAGGTCTTACATATTTTGTTTAACACAAATTCCCCCATCACCTTTGCACTATTTTAGTAACATTCCATGCACTTTATCAATTGAATTGTTTTCACGTGTTTGTCTCAATTTTTCCCTTTTTGGGCCGAGTGGGGTGTCAAATGGGCCCAATTGTTGGGTTAAGTCCATCGAATCGCTGTTGGGCCTGAATGTGGTGATGTGGGCCGAACAGTCTGTGTGGGCCTACTACATGGCCTTGCTTTAGGTAATGGTGTTGGGCCTGGATTAGTCCGATGGGCCGGTTGAGTCAGGATGGTCCAATAACTGAGTTTGGGCCTTATTAATTGTTGTTGGCCCAGATGGTTTTCAGCCTTAGGGTTCCTGGCCGCATGGTGCTACTGTGGTAGAATCAAAGTAACCAGCTTAATGGAACCAAGCTTGGCTGGCAGTGGTTGAATGGTGTGAGGGTCGAGTGGGTCATGGTGATGGCCGAAGGTAGCCATGGCGACTAGCATGGCCGAATGAGATGCTGTATTGGCCGAATGTGATTATGGGAGTATAAGGGTGGTCGGCGAATGAGGTAGTGGCGTATGAGGGGTGGCCGGCGAATGGAGGTGCTCCCCGACCGAATGAAGAGGTTGAGCGAAGGGGAGTCATTCGACCCTGGTTCATTCGAGCCTGCTCTTTCGCCCATGGTGGTTCTGTCGTGGCTGGTTCGGCCAAAAGCCATTCGCCGGTCTGTTGGAGCCTCATTCGTCTGGTCGAGGGTTTGGGGGTTAGCTAGGGTGTTCTAACCGAGTGCCTAGCCAAGATCTATGATGGTTCAGTTGTTGGTGGATGTTAGGACTGAGTTTCGAGAGTGGAGGACTCGAAGGGAAGGGTGTGAAACCGGTTTATAGGTGATGGTCGAACAAGGTGATGAAAACCCTAATTTTCGTGATGTTCAACAGCTCGTTTACCTAGGATTCGACGGTTCTCTCTTCAGATCCTTTGTACTTTCGGGTAGAGAATGATGAGAGCTTCGTGTAGGTCCAAAGATGGAAGGATTTGGCTAAGTATTAAGGGAGATATGGGAGTTTTAAGTTTGAAAATGGAGGTGGGATTCAAAACCGGGATTAGGGTTTTGTGGGGAGAAGAAGAAGAGAAAAATGGGGGAATCACCCTCATTTAGGGTATTTATACCCCGAGGGTGTTCAGGTTCGTTTTTGTCCTTCGGTTCGCGTTTTCGTCACGTTTCCGAAACGTAACGCGCGTTTTTACAGTTTTAAATAAAAATAGATTATTTATTTAGTTTTGATGAGTTTCAAAATTGTAAAACCTTAAATATTTAATTTTATTAATTTAAACTCGTTTGTGACGTGTTTTCGTTTTCGTTTCGTCGAATCGCGTCACCGTCGCGCGTATTCGTTCGAATCATCATTCGAACGAACACGACGATGGTTTTGCTTTCCGACTTTTGTTTTCTACTTTTCAGTCATTATTTCAGAACTCTAAACTCACAGATATGTTTGTGTGAATCGTCACCCACGTAAACACACTGTCAGTTAGTTATTCTGAAATAACACTGTAATTGCGTTTGAATTGTGTTTCCTCACTGACGGACTCAACTAAACATCCTGTTTTCACATTGTTTCTTGTACTGACTTGTCGGCCATCTGATTCCTGTCATCTGTGGACATCAGATCGCAACCGATATGTTTTCGTTGTTCACTTGCACACTGTTGTTTCCTGTGATTCGTTGTGTTACCTGTACTTAAGTTTTCACTTAAATACACACAACTATTGTTTCAAATGTATGTTGTACTTACTATATTTAAGTTTACACTAAAATACGTACAACTGTGTCTTGTATTTAGAATTCTGTTAATACAAGTATTGTTTACACACTGTTCACATAACTGTATTCACACATAGTATAAGGTGGAAGTACACATACCGTACGGATTTGCCGGACGATCTGGCACTTGATGTTACATACATAATTCACACCCACCATCGATCATCCACCAGTTCTTTGATCATTGTTAGGTCCTTCTAAATAGTGTAAAATGAAGTCATTATTGAGCAGTCTCCCTCAATGAGTGTGTTAGGGGACATGTTTCATGTGTTACATTCTAAGATTGTGTTGAATATTTTAGTGTAATTGAATGTAAATGAATCTTAAAAAGTTCAGAGGTGCGGAGTGCATTGTCGTTTAAGGTTTCGCGAAGGTCAAGGGGGCCGCGCCCCTTGTGGGGTTCTATGGAAACACTCCTGGCGAGTCCAAGAGGCAAGGACCTTGGTGGCGGTCCCACCGAACCGAGATTTGATTAATTCATATGATCGGATTTGTCTTGACCCACAAATACACCTGCAAAATTAACTGATATTTATTGTCATTTCACGGTGGGAAACGCAAAAACACATGCACAATTCGACATGCAACATTCATATCACACAAGAAATTCTTTTGGATTATCCGGATCAATTTTCTTGAACTCAGAAGATTATAAATATTGATTTCGAAAGTGATTCCTTACACGATCCATAAGAAATTCTATTCATAAACTTTGAATTCTCTAACAGATTGTTCTCGTATAAGTCATTAACGTCACATTTTTCTCAAAAAAAAAAAGCCACATATATATGATTTAATGCGTAATTTTAGGTGGTATTTGTGTATAAATGGTGTTTTAAGTTGTTTTGTCATGATTAACCATTTTTTTGTTTAAATTATATGCATAAAATTTGAATGATGAATATTAAGTATAACAAAAAGGCATATATATATTTTTATTTTATTTTTTTATCATAAATCAAACCTTGAGCTCAAATTAGAGCAAAAACCCTTTGTCCTAATTGAAACAAGAGGTTAAAGATGCAATTAGAACAAAGACCCATTGCCATAAGTGAAACAAGAGCTTAACTATGTTAACTGGACCGATTTCAAGACCGGTTCTCGTCCAATCAATCCCATCGAGGTCTAAAAACATTGCTTATGACTTAGGAGGGCCAACTATAAAAGAAATAATTAATAAATAAATAATAAATGTGAACCACACACTTGAAGTTAATTTTGAACCGACACTATATTTAAAAGAATAATATCAAAAAACATATGATAAAAACTAAAGTCATTAATTATGTATATATTAAAAACTAACTTTTGTTGTAAGGGAATATTACTGTTTTTTCTTACAATAACTATATGCATAAAATACAACTTCCTGATGCATACTTACTTGCATACTTACTTTCTCTGTACTACTTCCTTGCTCTTCATTTTCAAGATCTTAAGCACACACATGTGTGTGTACGAGAGACAATAAGAAAGAAATGGTTCTTCTCTTACTAGCTTTATTTCTAGGGTTTTCTTCTCCTTTTTGTTGCAAGTCTTAGGAGCTATGAGACGATTGATACCGCTATTGTAGAAGGCATAGGAGATCAGATAGGTGGTGGCGAGGCCACATTGGCTGCAGGAACCGGTGGTGGTTACAACAAGTGAAGCACGTAAACAAGACCGTCAATTTACCGGTGTAGTCCACAAAAAATCGTTTCGTTTTTCTTCCTTTCAAAAAGTATCTTTTCCACATAAAGCCTTCCTTTGTCACCCATGCTTTCCTGATATGCACAGATGGAGGTATGTCCATTTGGGGGTTCTACAACTTGGTTTTAGGGTTTCTTGGTTCTTGCAATTAGTCTTGATTGATCATGATCCAAGTTAGTAGGTTCAAGGTTTACACATGAACTGACATTTGAAATTAACTTTGTTGTTTGATGTGCTCAATTTTGGTTTGATGTAGTTTCAGGATCAACGTCTTCATTTTTTTTTGAAAAGTCCGTTCAAGGTTATGATATAAAGCCTTTCTTTCTTTCTTTCTTTCTTTTTGTCGTCTAACGCTTCTTTTCATGTCCGTTATTCTGCTTCTTCATAGCAGATTATCAATTGATGTTTATTGGCATTCACTCATGATTTCAGTTTTATTTATGAAGTCGATTGAAGGAAGAGGCCCAATCATCAATCCATAACCACCTATAGTCGCAAATATTGATTTCAGCCAGAACTGAACAACGAACTTTTTTTGCTCACTCTCAAACCTAATTCAAATTCGTGCTAATATGATTAACATCAATTCTGGTTTGTTTTTACAACATTTCTTATTATGTTCAATTGTTTCTAGATTTATCAAAAAGATTTTACTTTGTTCGCTTTGATTTGTGGGTGAATTATTCAATACAATTACCAGCATCATTGGTATATTTTTTAGATTACCTAATTGTAAGGTTTGCAAGACAAATTAGGTCTTAATATTGTCAAATTTTTTACTAACATTAAATGGTAAATTTTCCAAACAAGATGACAGTGTGTTTTCTCAACATTCCATTGATAGGGTCACTTATGTTAAGATAAAGTAGTTTATCATGGTGACCTTAAGGTAGTTAATGATATCCCTTCCTACCATAACATTAAGATTCTACAATGATTGCTGCAGGTGGCATCTTTTACTTATTTAAATACGAATTGGTCTCCTTAAGATTTGTCATGTGTTTGACATGTTGACATGGTAAAGCTGCATATCTGGTGACATGTTGACCTTTATTTGCGTTTTGTAGGTCTAAATATGATTTTCTAAGCATGTTTATAATTGTTTTTTTAATCCAATTTGACTATAAAAATAATGCTTGAAATCACTATAGGAATCACTTATGTAGTTGGGTAATGGTATTGTTAATGGCATTGTTAATGGCATTTCCTATGAGCCTCAAAATCTCATGAATGAGAATGCGCTATGACTACATGTTTGGGGTTTTAGGAAAAATCAGGGAATATGTTGGTTCATGTCCCTTGGATATAGACTCAAAGAGTTTATGTAGAGGAGGATATTATTGCTGAACTCCTTTTTTGTTTCTATTACCATTTGTTGATTGATTTTTGTTTCTCTTTTATAACCATTATCTTTAAAATTTCAAATACGTTGTTACGACATCTTTAGTTTTATATACGTCTGGGTATAATTTTCGTATTAAACCAACATGGAGACTGGTTATAACTTCTTAAAACTACTATTTTTTATAAATTTAAAATCATCATATAACTTTTATGATCAAAATATACCATTTCGGTGTGGTAATTTTATCTACATTTCGGATAAATGGTTGCAACATGTATATTTTTATATACGGTTAGGTATGAAATCTGTTTTAAACCAACATGTGTACAAGTAGAGATGACAATCTTGATCTAAAACAAGATAAATGAATTGTTTTGGGTGATTAATTATTGTATTTTGGGTTGAAATATATGGCATCATTTGACCCGAACCCGTTCTGACCCGTTAAGTGTCTAGTCCCGCCCATTTTGTCAAGTTTAGGCATAAGCTCTTTAACACAGAGTTACAACTTTCGAATTTTTTATGTCATATTGTAACTTTTATGTTAAACATGTAACATTGCAGTATGATCATTTTATTTATGTTTTGGTATAATTTCTTTTTTAATTAAGCATAGTCAAATATGATATCTTAAGGTTTACCGTTAAAGATCAACCCGCGGCCCGCTGTTAGGGGTGTTCAAATTCGGATATCCGGAGGTTCGGATATCCGAAAATTTCGGATAGTGGTTTTCACTATCCGAATCCGAAATTTCGGATATCCGAAGTTCGGATATCCGAAATTTCGGATTCGGATTCGGATATCCGTTCGGATATCCGAACTCTAAAAAAAGGGGGGGAAAATTTTAAAAAAATACATCCGGATATCCGAAAATCTGAAAAATATCCGAAATATCCGAAAAATATCCGAATATCCGAAAAACTATCCGAAATATCCGAAAAAATATCCGAATATCCGAAAAACTATCCGAAATATCCGAAAAAATATCCGAATATCCGAAAAAATATCCGAATATCCGAAAAATATCCGAAAACTATCCGAAAAAAATAACTATTTCGGATAGTTCGGATATCCGAACTATCCGAAATTTTTCAAAATTACTATCCGAATCCGAATCCGAATTTCCGGATATCCGGACTTCCGGATATCCGAATTTTCGGATATTTCGGATACGAATTTTCGGATATTTCGATTTCGGATTCGGATACGGATTTTTTTGAACACCCCTACCCGCTGTGAAGCGCTGGTCACTTCTACTAGTTAAAAACAAAAATCACTTTTCCTTCACTGCACTCCAAACGGATCTACGAGACAAAAATTAAAATCCAACTGGCTCATAACTACTCACTGGCTGGGCAAGCCATGTCATCAGATACCGAAGGCGAGTCCGAGACCAGGTCAAGCATCTCATGACTCGGAGACACCTCGACACCCCTAATCTCCTCAATCATTTTTAAAACATAATCCATCGTAGGGCGCTGATCAGGTGCAGCTGCGGTACACGACATAGCAATCTGCAACAACCCTACCATTTCTTCTTCAATATCCTTGTACCTCATTAGCTCCAAATCAAAAACCTCAGCCGTCCATTCTTCCCGCACCACCGACTGCACCCACCTTGGCAAGTCTACCGCGCCACCGTATCCTGTCCCACCATTGTCCACCACTGCAGGGCATTTACCCGTTAAAAGTTCCAATAATAAGACCCCGAAGGAGTACACATCAGATTTCTCAGTGGTTTTACGGGCGTCAATTGTTAGTAGTTCAGGTGCATGGTAGCCGTTGGATTTTGGGGCGGAGTTTGGCGGTGCAAAGGCCGAGAGGCCAAAGTCAGAAAGACAGGCGGTGCCGTTCCTGTCAAGGAGGATGTTTGTGGACTTGATGTTACCATGGGTGAGTTTAGGAGACCTGCAAAAGTGGTGAATAAAGACTAGTCCTCTGGCTGCACCTGCTGCAACCTTAAGCCTTGTGGTCCAGTCCAAAGATGCTCTGCCTGGTCCTCTGTTTCCTGTTTTATGACACAACACAGAAAAAATGTGCTGTTAACAGATACACCCTGATTATTTTATACCATTTATACGACTGATATATGGTCGTATAACATATATTTAACTCACAAACCTATCACCTATTACATCATAATGTTGCGGCTCAATTGATAAATTGGCCACGCAAAATAGGAAGATGACCAGAAAGAAAAAAGTCTTTGGAACCGATTTCTCTTCATATCTTCGTATGAAAGCCACGTCAACAATTTAAAGGGAAAGACTGACAATAACCTATCTGCTACTTACTTGTTGATCACATACAAAGAAAAATAAACAATTGCATGATAACATCGTGGGTGATGAGCTTGGCATGCGCAATTCTGAGCACATGCCAAAAAGACCCTATACGGCTCATATATATATATATATATATATATATATATATATATATATATATATATATATATATATATATATATATGTCTATAGGAACCACCATTGCATCATCTTGTTCCACTACAACCTACGCCATATGTGGGCTTATGAAATCAGGCATCAAGTTGTTGTCAAACGGTTATATAGCCGTTGATATTATTTTAAAAAAATTATATTAAATTTAGTACGTTTGGTGTTGTTATACTAAATTAACGAAATTGTCTTTTATTTATTTTTTAACTTTAAAAAAGTTGAATAGGTTGAGTGGTCCGTGAAATTTGATTGAATGATAGAGTTAATTAAGAAATAGCTTTTAATCCTTTAAGGAGAGAGATATCGTATATATTAAGGATGTTTTCTGATGACTCTGCACCTTAAATTAAATTAAATTATGCTCTCTTTTTCTTTTTATTTCTTTAAACAACTTTTATATTTAACCGCCCTTTTGACCCTGTCATTCTTACGTCTCTCCCAAAGTACGTTTCATTTGTTTAAAACTCCTTCCTTGAAGAAATTGTTCCTGTGGATAATTTTGATTAGAATCTATTTTCATTAAAATGATTATTATGTTCCTCGTTAATATATCATTACTACGTCACGTAAAAACAATTTAGTTTTTTTTCCCCCCTTGTTTAAACGAACAATTTGTTCCCTTAAATTTTGAAACAGACTTCGAAATAGTGAATTTTGAGAAATCATTTCCTAAATTACATGTGAGTGATAAGACATTACATACCGTGAAGAAGCCAGTACAAGTTGCCGTTAGTCATGTATTCATAGACCAGCAATTTCTCATCCTTTGCAAAATAACAGGCATTCAAACTAACGACGTTAGGGTGGCGTAATCGTCCTAACACATCCATATGCTGTTCAAACTCCCGTTTGCCACCAATAGACGACTCCTTCAACCGCTTGACCGCCACCACGTTTCCATCATCCAACACCGCCTTGTACGCCGTACCAAACCCACCTTTCCCCAACATCTCAGCCGATGCTCTCAACAAATCCTCCAGTTCGAACCTCCGAGCCCCTTCGAAAAACACCATTTTACCCCTCTCAAACCCTGTTTGTGTGTTCGGGTACGGTCTTGATGAATATAATATTTTCTCACCTTCTAGAATCTGCGACGACGTTGACTTCCGGTTGCCTGATTTTCCGGCGAAGTTCCTCCAGAAGTAACAGTAAAGAATTAACGACACTAAAGCCAAAACCAAAGCATCTCCAACTATAATTAATACGATTGCCAGTGTACTTATACCACCATGATGACTGCTATTGTGAACGTTAGGTAATAACGCCGTCGATGGCATCGAGCTCGGTGACGACGCCACAACTGTGTTCGCCGGTTTACCCAATGGCGAGGCAACACCGGGATTTTTTGGTTCCGTGCAGTTCGATAGCGGCAATCCGCACAATCTCCAGTTGTTTGAGAATGCGGATTTAGAAAAGCTGGAGAGTACAGAAGGTATTTCACCGGAGATCTTGTTTCCGGAGATATTGAACTCTTGTAAATTTTGTAAGTTTAAGATGCTAATTGAACCAGAAAACTGGTTCTCTTCAAGGCGTAAACTCAACAAGTCGTTCATACGGTTAATTGTAGCCGGAATCTCGCCAGAGAAGTTGTTATGAGATAGATCAAGGCGATACAGACCGAACAGTGAAGGTAGAGACAGCGGAAACTCGTCGGAGATTTGATTGTAGGATAGAAACAGTAATTTGAGTGACGTAAGGTTAGAGAGATCAGGAATGGGGCCGGTGAGTCGGTTACGTTTGAGAGAGAGGATGCGGAGCTGAGTGAGCGACGCTAGTGAGTCGAAACGGCCTTGTAGTTCGAGGTCCTCGAGGACGAGTCTAGAAACTCGGTTGTGGAGACAAAAGACGCCGTAGAAGGCGGATGTGCTGCTGCATGGATCGGACGAGTGGTTCCAGGAGTTGAGCCTGTTTGATCCGTCGGAGGAAGCTTTGAATGCCATTAGGGGAAGGAGGTCTGGGTGGTCGTTCGTCGGTGGGATAGCGTGGAGGAGAGAGAGGTTGAAGAAGAAGAAGAAGAGAAAATGTGTGAGAAGTAGGTGTGACGGTGGTGGTGCCGCCATTTTTGTGTGGTTGAGAGAGTTACCGGCGGTGGGAGTAGAGCCAGAGTCAGAGTGTCTACTGTGGGACGGAGTGCCTTGACGGGAAAAACGTGAACGTTAATGGGGGATGATCCGTGTGAGCTGAATATTAATTTTAACACTCCTGCTTATATTATCTTCAAATAGACCCTTTGATTATATACTAATAGACTACTGAAGCCATTTATTTATTTATTTATTTTTTTGTGGAACGAACACATTTTCCTTAAAGTCGGAACTACAAGATTAGACAACAAAAACATACAAATACAAAGGAAAACTAGATCATGTATTCCAATCTAAATAATGTATCTTGGCACTTTGTTAGTTTGTATTTGTTTTTTTCTCTTCAAATACAATTAAATAAATAGTTTATCCTTAATGTTTTTCATATAAATCAAGTGGGTTATTTTCAATTTAATAATATTTTTATCCTAAAAAGTTTAACAAGTTTTATTGACCAGTAGATCATTAAATCAAATTTAAAAGGTAAAAATTCAAAATCTAGAGAGAAAAATTGTTGTAGATAATTGAGTCATTGAACACTTTCCCTCCACATTTTTTAAAAGTTCTCGATATTATTTTTTTTAAAGAAAAAATATATCATAAAAACGAGAATTTTTTTAAAACTAGTATAGTGTTGCTATAAAAAATTAAAAAAAAGTAGATTACCGTGTCTAATTATCATCATCGTATATTTCTTAAACGTTTGTGTATAATTATTTTTTTTGTGTTTTTGTAATTGTGTTTTTTTAAAGCTAATTGTTTATTTTATAAAGATAATTATGTTATTTATATTCGTCATTGTGTCACATTGCTTGACAGTATAATTATCATTTTTCGGTTCGTTTACAGGTCTAATATTATGTATAATTGTCTATTATGACTCTCAACTAGAAAAATTTACCATTAAGTCTATAACCGAAACCAGTTAATCCAATTTATTTTAAATGTATCCTCGTTTAGCATAACTTTTCAATTTTCTTTCAAAATCAATCGATCAAAAATATCTTTTACTTAAGACCCTTCATAGTTTCCTTCTCAATATTTACAGCCTCTAACTGCATTTAAAGATTGCTAAAGTTTCCTTAGCTCCCCTTCTTCGGATGGTCTTTTGTTCCCATTCCAACTATGCTTCATTCGTCCTCTCATTTTGTTTATTTGTTTGAAACCTTGCACCTTTAAACAGTCTTTAAATTAAAATGAAATGACAAGTGTGCCTTGAGAGGACCCATTTCGACCCAGTTATCTGACAAGAACTTGGCATCATCACCCCAAGCAATCCCACTCTTCATCAGGTCGGAAACATTAATGTTCAAAGCTTCCAAATCAGATTCATTGTTCATTATATTCTTCCATATTATCTCTTAGATGGTGATACTGAACACGAAAGCAACATACATTGATAATTGAATGAACAAGGTGAGACACAAACATCCCACGTATATTACAAAATTTGATGATTACAAATATCTGCTTCACAAGGCTATTTATAGCCTTTCTATCGACAGTTACTATGCAGGGGCGAAGCTATGTGGAGGCTGGGGCACCCCCCCTCTTTTTTCGTCAGTAGTCTTAATTTTCGAGCCGAAAGGGTATTTTTAGTTAAAAATACGGGTTTCGTCCCACTCGTTTAAAATATTTAACATGTATTATAAGTCTAATAAATTTACGCCCCCTTCCGAGGCTTCCCTAACTCTCAAGCTCCACCACTGGTCATATGACAGTTAATATGACGTCAACCAACTAATACATAACTATCTTATAACTCATATATATTTATAGTGATTTAATATGGCAATATTAAATCTCCGACATTCTACACATCTTCAATATATATCTTTGATTAGGCATCTACCCAAGTTTGATTGATATAACGTATGAAGTTTGATAAATTTAACCCAGTAATACTTTGGTTTCAACGTCTACCTCTGCTTATGCCACCAATCCCATAGCATCTCTTTTCTTTTATTGTTTAAATTCTTTTTCATTACCCAACAGGCCAACAACACTTGTAAAAAACTAGGTAATGTTACCAAAATTTTCCAACCAAATTTAAATTAAGGATATTTGTTATGATGATACAGTAGCAAAGCGGTTCTAAATTTTACAGCAGATTATTTTCAGTCGTAGGTTCTTGAAAGAAAAATTTAAATAATTTAAAAAAAAACTAATTTATTAAACTTATTACAGTTTGTAACTATGGCTGTCTAAAAAGCTCGAGGCTCGGATTTGGCTCGTGACTCGTTCGGAAAAAGTTCGGATAAAGCTCGGCTCGAATAAAGCTCGTTTGTAAACGAGCCGAACCGAGTCATCTCGTTTTGTAACCGAGCCGAGTCCGAGCTAGGGCTGGCTCGGCTCGTAGCTCGCTCGTTGCTCGGCTCGTAGCTCGGCTCATTTGTACAACATGTATACTAAAATATAAAACTATAGGGTTATTTTCACTAATAAATATACTTTGTTGCTATTTTGTAATTATGTTAAAAAATAAAAATAAAGAAAAGAAAAGAGCACGAATATACGAAATAAATATCAATTCTCACTTGCTCAACTAATTCCTAATTTCTAAATCATATTCTTAATTCCTAGTTCCACATATTCACTTCTCTTCTCTTATGTAAAAACTAAAAACCGAGCAAAAAACGAACCGAGCCAAGTTGAGGTGAATACAATTCATGTTAGACTAAATAATTAAATGTGGCCCTTATGATTATTTAATTAAATAGATCAATTACCTAAATACCCTTAACAGATAGATAATTATTTGATGGACGTAATTATCCTTATTTATCCTAATTAGGGTTTCCTCTTGGGTGTATATATATAAAGAGATTAAGGCTCCTAATTAAAAGGTTACTCACTTTTACATAACATCACAACACACGATTCTCCTCATTCTCTAAGAGAAATCGTGAGCCCCATAACCGAGCCTCTCTACTCATCTCCATCCTCACCGTACACCCTAAACGGAAACCCGAGCGGATCGTCATCTCAGGAATCATGTCTGGAATCAACAACGCGTTCACTGGATTCACAGGTTTCATCTAATCTCTATTTCATTACTGTTTTCGTATTCATGTTTACATCTAATCCAAAGGAATCGATCCAACATGTGGCATCAGAGCAATATGTTGTTTAATCGATTCCTAATCGCGAAATTGATATAAAATCCAAAAACGTTTCGAAAAACGAGTACGAATACTGGTCGTTTTTTCAGAAAAACCTTAAAACTGTTTCGTTTTTCGTAAAAACGTGAATCTGGTGCGTTTTTCGTAAACCTAAAAATTTTCGGACTTAAACGTATTCGAAATTAGCATACACATTTTTAAGAGTACTCGAAATTTGGTGTACTCGAATTTGATGTATTCGAAATTTTGAGTATTTGAAATTTATTATACTCGAAATTTGAGTATTCGAAATTTAACTTACTCGAAATTATTTTTTTAAACTTAGTGTACTCGAAATTTTGGAGTTCACGAAATTTTAGTGTACTCGAAATTTTAAGTTCACGAAATTTTTTAACAGTACTCGAAATTCTGAAGTTCACGAAATAAGGTACTCGAAAATCTAAGAGTACTCGAAATCTAAGAGTACTCGAAACCTAAGTGTACTCGAAAAAACTGAAATTACTCGAAATTTTCGAGTACATAACCATTTTCGAGTACAATATAACCATTTTCGAGTACATAACAATTTTCGAATACGTAACTATTTTCGAGAACATTACTAACTTCGTGAACAGTAAAGTTCAATCCGCGAATCAGGGGGCTAAGAGATAAACTAAATAGTTTTGTTAAAACCTTAAACTATGATGTTTTGCAAAACCTTAAAACACAAAATTTGCTTTAACTCAATAACAAGTGTTTCGCTTCTGCCCAAAGGTGATGTGTTACATCTTATTATTTGAGTCTTATTAAGCATTGTCACTTACTTGTGTATATCATTAAACATTAGATATTCACATGACATCATTTTGCCTAAAAGCATGTATGTCTCACTTCTGCCCAAAGGTGATGTGTTACATATATGTTTGCAAACTTAACATGTGCATAATGCTTATAATGTCTCACTTCTGCCCAAAGGTGATGTGTTACATTCCTAATGCACATTTTATTTTCTAACTTAATTGTTCCTAATACTTAGATGAATGGTTATTAACCAAAGTGAAACCCATTTGTTTAAGTAGAACCTAATATAGTCTATTAATTTGATGTTATAGTAGACTATTTATCACAGCTTCATTACTATAATGGTCCTTATATATGCCTGCCTTAGATCTAAGTTACCCCATAGATCACTCTAAGTTCTTCTATAGCCTTAGTATATTACTCTTTCTCATCTAATACGATTCACAGCTCCCAATATGGGAATTGAAACCCTTACCGGCACAAACTTCTCTGCTTGGAAAGATTCCCTGATGCTGACTCTTGGGATTACTGAGTTTGACTATGCACTTAGAGAGCCTGCACCTCCTGCCCTCACTGATAAGAGCACTGCTGAAGCTAAGCTGCTGCAAGAGAAATGGGAGAAGGCTAATCGGATGGCTCTCATGTTTATCAAGAACTCCATTAGCCCAATCATCAGAGGAGCTATTCCTGACTTGAATAATGCGAAGGCTTATCTTACTTCTGTGGAGGAGCAATTCAAAGGAACCTCCAAGGCGTATGCTAGCACCCTAATAATGAAACTGGTGTCTACAAAATATGACGGGATCAGTGGCATTCGTGAGTACATCATGATGATGAACGACATGGCCCGTAAACTTAAGGGATTAGACATGGAGATCAGTGACGGTTTCTTGGTTCACTTCATTATGACTTCTCTTCCTGCATCTTATGAGGCTTTCAAGATCAACTACAACACTCAGAAAGAGAAGTGGTTGATGAACGAGTTGATTGCCATGTGCGTACAAGAGGAATAGCGTCAAAAGCTCGAGAAACCAGATGTTGCTTACCTGATGGCCACTGGTTCGAAGAAAAGGAAGAACAATACTCATAAGGATGCTTCTAAAGTCCCTAAGTCCAATGCAGGTGCTTCCTCCAGCTCTAACAATTCCAATGGCAATCCCTACTGCAGGTTCTACCGAAAGGCAGGACATAAGCAGAAAGATTGCCCTAACTTCAAGGAATGGCTGGTTAAGAGAGGTAATCATCTTAATATGATAATTGAGTCCTTTAATTTAAATGTTCCAACTAATACTTGGTGGTTTGACTCTGGTTCTATGGTTCATGTGACCAATTCTACTCAGGGATTCCTTACAATCCGGAGGCTGGAAAGAAACCAAAGAACGCTTAAGCTTGGGGATGGAAAGGAACTATCTATTGCTGCCGTGGGAACCTTAGAATTAATAATGAAAACCGGTCTATGTATTAAACTTTATGATACCTTATATATTCCTGAAATTTCTAGGAATCTTGTATCAGGACCAAAGTTAGACATGGATGGTTTTTATGTTTCTCATGGTAATGACAGACTTACTATTAGTTCTAATTCTCAAGTATTTGGTACTGGTCTTTTGGATGGTGGTCTCTATAAGTTAGAACTAGATGATGATTTCTCTAGGTCTTTGTTATCATATAACATTAATGAGAACTCAACAAAGACTAAAAGGAAAAGAGACTTAGAAACTTCATCCATGTTGTGGCATCAACGTTTAGGCCACATCTCACGGGATCGCTTATCTCGACTCGTGAAGGATGAAGTTTTACCTTCTCTTGATTTCACTGACTTTGAAACATGCGTCAAATGCCTTAAAGGAAAAATGACAACAACAACTAAGAAAGGTGCCACTCAGAGTTCTAATTTATTAGAAATAATTCACACCGATATTAGTGGCCCTTACACCATTGCTGGAATAACTGGACATACTTCATTTATCACTTTCATTGATGATTATTCTCGTTACATGTACTTGTATCTAATCAAGGACAAATCTGAATCACTTACAACTTTTAAAGACTATAAAACTGAAGTTGAAAATCAACTAGATCTTAAAATAAAAGTTGTGAGATCAGATAGAGGAGGTGAATATTATGGTAGACATACTGATGTGGGTCAGGCTCCTGGTCCATTTTATGAGTTTTGTAAAGGCCAGGGGATCGTGAACCAATACACCATGCCCGGTACTCCTCAACAAAATGGTGTTGCTGAAAGGAGAAACAGAACCCTAATGAACATGGTGCGCTGTATGTTAGCCAACTCATATTTACCCTCATTCTTCTGGACCGAGGCCTTAAAGGCAGCAGTTCATATACTCAATAGAGTTCCTTCGAAATCTGTCCCTAAAACTCCTTATGAACTTTGGACAGGAAGGAAACCGAGTCTTAGATATATGAAAGTATGGGGTTGTCTTGCCGAAGCTAAACTCTATAATCCCTTCTTAAAGAAGCTTGACATGAAAACTGTTACATGTTACTTCATCGGGTATCCCGATCACTCAAAGGGTTATAGATTCTATTGTCCTACCCACGTCACTCGAATTGTAGAAACAAAGCATGCTCATTTCCTTGAGGATTCAAAGGTCAGTGGGAGCAACGAAAATCCTGACTCTGATTTGAAAGAAGTACAAGACGCGAGGGGGAGACACTCGTCGACTAACTTACCTCCGAATACTCCTCTTGTACACCATGCTACTACGAACTTCACTGCACCTACTCCGACACAATCAGGACTCACTAATGCTCCAAACGTTACCGAGAATGAAGGCACCTCATCTGATCAACATCAACACAATACCAACCATGCTGAACCCGCTAATCAGCTCAGGAGGTCATCTAGGCCTAAAGTGCCTACTAACTTTGATGATTATGTAACCTACCTGACTGAAGCTGAAATGGATGCCAGAAAGTTTACTGATCCTACCTCTTATCATGAAGCCATTACTAGTGATTATGTAACCTACCCGTGAACCTTACACTTTTGTATGTACAGTCGGCTCGTGGTATATTCTGTAACGTTCTAATTATGATTTAAAATATAAAATGTGATAATGATTCTGTAATATAAAAGTCAGACAACAGATTACTGTTCCGATCTTGTTCTTGACCACTATCCGGTTATATTTTTCCTTTGAATTTTTCATATTTTTTTTCACCACCTTCTGAATATCTTTATTACTATTGTTCATCCGTTACTGAGCATTCTTTGGCTCAGCCGTATTTGTTTTTGTGGTGTTTATCTGTATTGTGTAGGTAATCAAGCAAACCAGATGGGGAACTTTTGAGAGTAAAATCGGAGCTAAATCTGAAAATTTCCGTTACTGTAGTAAATGTAATAATCAATACTTAAAACTTAAATATTTGTTTTGTTATGTTTAATTATCAACTTAAGACCTATGTATTTATGTTTTAAATACATTTGGGATTGTTGCATTTACTTCTGATTCCGTATACGTGACATGTCAACCCTAAACCAGGTTGGGGTGTCGCGGTTATGGTATCAGAGCTAAGGCTCTTTCCTATAGAAAACCTGAACCAAATAAGTAAGACATGTGAGGCTAATGGGTAGACATCGGGTTAGGATTTTAAATTTTCTAATATATCGTTTTATTTTCCTAAATCGATTAATTTCATTATAGATGTCTTCTGAAAATACACAAACTGATTCTGCTATTACTGATGCAATTAATCGAACATTCTTGGAACAACTTCCAAATATGTTGGAGACAATCATGGGACGGTTAAATCATAACCAGAATGATAATTCAATTCCTCCTCCTCCGCCGTATCCACCTCCTCATATTCCAGATCCTCCACCGTTTGGGCCCGAAACTCATATATACAATACGACCTCAGAAATTCATGATTGGCTGACCAGATTTCAGAAACAAAAGCCACGATCTTTTAGTTCTGCTCCTGATCCTATGGACGCATGTAACTGGATTATGCACGTAGAGAAGATTTTTGAGGTTTTGGGTGTTGAGGAACAATATAAAGTAAGGCTTGCAGCATACAAACTGGAGGATGATGCGCAATCCTGGTGGAGAGGGATTAAGCATGCACATGGAGGAGATGTATTTGCAGCTATGCTGGCGTGGAATGAATTCAAAGAAATATTTTATCGACAATATTTCCCAACCTCTCACCAAGAAAAGTATTATCGGGAATATGCCACAATTGCTCAGAGAGATGATGAGCCGATGAGGGAATTCATGGCTCGATTTACAAGGTTAGCTAGTTTTCTGGGGGATGCAGCAGGAAATCAACAAACGCAAGCTAACAAACTGAAATGGGCAGTGTGTGAAAGGGTTAGGAAAATGATAGTGATGATGAAATTTAATAACATCGTTGAAGTTGCTGATGCAGTTCAGACTCTTGAGTTGGCTGAACAGGTGAAACCATCTGGAGAAAGTAAAAAGAGGGAACGTGAAGGTGATAGTGTTTCGTATTCTAGACAACCCTCATCACAAAGTTCTTTTTCAAAAAGCTATAAACCAAAATTCAATCATAATCAATATTCTGGGTATAATCGTAATCAGTTCCAACAACATAACTCTCAACAATTTCGGTCTGGTAATCCTAAGCCACCTCAAAACAAACCAAACCAGAACCGAACTCCAGTGCCTTATGTCAACAATCGTGCTCAACCATTGAATCAATACCCAAATCCACCTCCACCATGCACCACTTGTGGTAAACCTCACCGAGGCATATGTCGTTTTACTAGGGGTTTATGTTTTAGATGTGGGCAAACCGGTCACCTGGTTAAGGACTGTCCTCAGCCAGATACGAGGGCTAATATTGGTGGAAACTCTGGTAAAACTACTGCTGGTGGAAGAGTCTTTGCACTGACTGCACACGATGCTGCAAAGACACCAGGTGCGAATTTCTGTAAAATTAAATTTCTGTAATATATATGTGTTATGTAGTTTAAGTAATCTGTAAGTAAAAGTGTCTTACCTAGTTAGTACTGATTTAGGTATTATTTCTGGTATTCTTCGTTATGGCATACGTGACATTTATGTGTTATTTGACACAGGTGCTACACATTCGATAGTGTCTAATCTTTTTACTAAGTACCTCATGATTACACCAATTATTCTTGAACCTGTGCTAGTTATTACTACTCCTGTCGGAGATTCGATTCCAATTTCACACATGTTCTGCGATTGTCCGATTCAGATCGAATCTATTATCCGAAAAGCTGATTTATTTCCGATGCAAATAAATGATTTTGACATGATTCTGGGTATGGATTGGTTATCCAAGCACCGAGTCACCATAGATTGTCAAACACGTCGTGTACTTTTTGGCGATCCGACGAGTCCTTTGTTTGTTTATCAAGGAACTCAACCACGTAAACCTCTGAAAATAATCTCAACTCTTAAAGCCCACAAATTTCTATCACACGGTTGTGCCGGATTTCTAGCTTCAGTAAAAGTTGATTCTGAAAATGAACTTAGCATTTCAGATCATCCCGTTGTTTGTGAATTTCCTGACGTTTTTCCTGAAAAATTGCCTGGTGTTCCACCTGACCGTGAAGTTGAATTCACGATTGATCTTGTCCCTGGCGCTGAACCAATTTCCAAAGCACCTTATCGTATGGCACCAACGAAACTCAAGGAGTTGAAGGAGCAATTAGAAGAGTTATTAGATCTAGGATTCATTCGACCCAGCGTTTCACCATGGGGTGCACCGGTATTATTCGTTAAGAAGAAAGATGGCACAATGAGATTGTGTATAGACTATCGAGAACTCAATAAGATTACCATTCGCAATCGATATCCTTTGCCGCGCATTGACAACTTGTTTGATCAACTCCAAGGTGCTAAATGCTTTTCAAAAATTGATCTGAGGTCTGGTTACCATCAACTAAAAATCAAGAACTCAGATATTTCCAAATCTGCTTTTCGTACTCGTTATGGCCATTACGAGTTTGTAGTGATGCCATTTGGATTAACCAATGCTCCAGCCGTGTTCATGGATTTGATGAACCGGGTATTTCATGACTTTCTTGACAAGTTTGTCATTGTATTCATCGATGATATTCTTGTATACTCGAAAAGTAAGAAAGAACATGAAGAACATCTCCGAGCAGTACTGGAAATATTACGACAAAAGAAGCTATATGCAAAATTTTCAAAGTGCGACTTCTGGCTAGACAAAGTTGCATTTCTGGGTCATGTAATTTCCGCGGAGGGAATCATGATGGACCAAGCAAAGGTTGAAGCTATCACAAAATGGCCTACACCTACATCGGTTACAGAAATCCGAAGCTTTTTGGGCCTAGCAGGCTATTATCGTAGATTTGTCGAAGGATTCTCGAAGATTGTGTTACCTCTTACACAATTGTTAAGAAAAGGTGTCAAGTATTCTTGGAATGAAGAACGTGAAAAGAGTTTTCAAGAATTGAATAAAAGATTGGTATCTGCCCCGATTCTCAGTTTACCTTCAAGCACAGGCGGCTACCAAATTTATAGTGACGCTTCTAAGAAAGGATTAGGTTGTGTGTTGATGCAACATGGTAAGGTTATTGCTTATGCTTCTCGGCAATTGAAACCTTATGAGGTTAATTATCCAACACATGATCTCGAGCTAGCTGCTGTTATTTTTGCGTTAAAGATATGGAGACATTATCTTTACGGAGATTCTTGTGATATTTTCACTGATCACAAGAGCTTGAAGTATATCTTCACTCAGAAAGAGTTAAACATGCGTCAGAGACGTTGGTTAGAATTGTTGAAAGACTATGATGCAAATATTCAATATCATCCGGGAAAGGCTAATGTTGTTGCTGATGCTCTTAGTCGGAAAAGTTCAGGGATGCTATCGTCTTTGCAATTACAACAAGAGATTATTAATGATCTTGAAAGACTGAATATTGGCTTTCAAGTAGGTAACTCAGAAGGGTACCTTGCCAAATTTCAGATCGAGTCTGATTTAATCTCTAGAATTAAAGAAGCTCAAAAAGAAGATGGTGAGTTGTGGGCAATAACAGAGAACTTAAAGATCGGGAAACAATCTGAGTTCAGGATAGATGAAAACAGAGTTATATGGTGTGGCAAACGACTATGTGTTCCTGATAATGCAGCACTCCGGGAATCATTATTATCTGAGGCACATAGTTCACCATTTTCTATTCATCCTGGATCAACAAAGATGTGTCGAGATCTTCGGCAACATTTCTGGTGGAACGGAATGAAAGAAGATGTAGCAAAATATGTCAGTCATTGTCTTACTTGTCAGCAAGTAAAGATTGAACATCAACGAGCAAGTGGTCTACTTCAGCCACTTGATATTCCACTATGGAAATGGATGATATTTCTATGGATTTTTTTACCGGGTTACCGAAGACATTTAGGAAGAATGATGCTATATGGGTCATTGTGGAAAGGCTGTCCAAGTCTGCTCATTTTCTTCATATCCAGCAAGGCCATTCGGTTAGTAAGTTATCCGAAATATTTACACAAGAAATAATCAGATTACACGGTACTCCAGTTTCTATCATATCGGATCGAGATCCAAGGTTCACGTCTCATTTTTGGAAAGGTCTACAGTCTGCTTGGGGTACTAGACTGAGGTTTAGTACTGCTTTTCATCCTCAAACTGACGGTCAATCAGAACGTACAATTCAGACACTTGAGGACATGTTGCGAGCGTGTGCCTTAGAGTGGACGGGAAACTGGGATGAGTACTTGTGTTTAGTTCAGTTTGCCTACAATAATAGTTGGCAAGCTAGTATCGGCATGGCACCATTTGAACTATTATATGGTCGCAAATGCCGAGCACCAATCTGTTGGGACGAAGTAGGGGAGAAAACAATTGAAGGACCCGAATTGGTCCAGATTACCAATGAGAAAGTCACCATTGCTCGTGAACGTTTAAAAGAAGCTCAAAGTAGACAAAAGAGTTATGCGGATAAACATCGACGTGCTTTAGAATTTACAGTTGGTGATAAAGTTTTTCTCAAAGTTTCACCTTGTAGAGGCGTCCGTCGTTTCGGACTTAAAGGAAAACTCAGTCCAAGATTCATTGGACCGTTTGAAATTCTGGAACGAGTTGGTAAAGTTTCGTATCGTCTTGCATTACCACCGCAACTGTCTCATGTACATAACGTCTTTCATGTATCGTTATTGCGGGGTTATAATTATCATCCTCTACACATAGTTAATTATCCAATTTCGGATATCCGTGAAGATCTATCATACGAGGAAGTACCGGAAGCGATTCTCGACCGTCAAGAGAGAATTATGCGACGAAAAACAATTCCGTTTGTTAAAATTTTGTGGAAGAATCATTCGGAACGTGAAATGACTTGGGAGTTGGAGGATATGATTCGCTTGCAATATCCAAATTTATTCGAGTCTTGAACTAGGTATGACGGTTTGCTTTATTATCGGTATTAATTATTTGTTTCTGTAATATTTTATCTGAAATTTTATAATTTAATCAACATAAAGTTTTAGTATGTAAAAAATTTAAATTAAATGATCAAGTCTGTAAAATAGGAAATAAACTGGTCTGTAAACTCTGAAATTTCGAGGACGAAATTTTTTAAGGGGGGTAGAATTATAATGACCGTAAAAACGTAACATAATAAATAAATAAATATGTAAAATAAGTTAAAAAAAATTATTAGCAACCTAATAATAAACGTGCAAAATTTCGGGAACCGTTTATGTTCAAAATTTATATAAACGTTCGTAAAGTAATTATGATCAAAAGGATATAAATGATAAAAATACCTGATAATGTATGGACACGTTATAAAGCCTATTAATAACGTGCCGAATTTCGGTGACCGTTTGGGTTCGAAATTTTTATGAACAATCCTGAAGTAATTACGATCACATTGATATAAGCCAGACCGTTATACGATAATGTATGATCAAGATATAAGCTCGTGAATATTAAAATATATTATTTTTGACCCTGCTCCGTTTTCAACGAAACTTGGGTAGAAATGTAGAGAATAATTAGTAGATTTCAACGGTATATTCGAAAGTTTTTAAAACATCAGATGCAAAAAGTTATAAGAGAAAAACAATATTTAAGCTAAATTAATTATAATAATATAATAATAATAATAATAATAAAATAATAAAATAATAATAAAATAATCAATTAAACATATGTCAAAATTCGAAAGTAAATACGTTGAAATAGAACCATATATATATATTCTTTCTTAATGACGAAGGAAATTTACATCTATAAATAGATTTAGTTCGACGATCAAATTTTCATTTTTCTTAAGTAACAAAACTCTGTCAAAATACTATCCTAAAACCCTTGAGCGTGTACGGTAGTTACTAGAATTTCGTTCAAATATAAGCGAGCCTTGGTACGAGCTACTTTGAGGTAACCACCTATTATACTCTTATTTTAAAATAATTATTTAATTAGTATGGTCGAGATATTGTTTGTTTAAATTCTCACTAATATTATGCGTGGAGGTTATTTTCAATATTTTCGAAAAACACGGAGTATGCAGAGATGCTGCCCGAATATTTTATAAAAATATATAGTTATAGGACGAGGCTCTGTCCAATTTAAAACTCTAAAATAATGTTTTATAAGCCGAAATTCTGCCCACATATTTTTAAGAAAATCAAAAAGCGTAAGCCGTTATGCTGTCCAATTAAAAGCTCGAATCAATACCTAAAAATATAAAGACACGTTAAGTAATTCCACTAGGGTACTGATGTTATTAGGAAATTGACGGTAACGTGAAATTTCAACAAAAAAGCAGATTTTTGAATCGCCAGAAAATTTGATTACGACCGTATGTATCTGATTTCTTGCTGATAAATTTGTTACGACTAAGGTACGGATTCCGTTTCTTTAAATCATAGTATTTTCTGTTCTGTAATATGTTTTTGTTAACCGTTTCTGTAATCATTAAATTTCGTTTATGTATTTTTCTGATTTCTGATTAATACGATATGATATCGTGTTTCTCTGTTTCGTTTATCATGCAATAGATCAAGATTATATTGTACTCATTATTGCGTGATCCAAATATGACTGAACTTGGTAGCTTAACTACCCTACTGAACCTACTGAATTTTCTGAAACTGTAATCTGTTACCCGAGCATGCTCCTACCTGTAAGGATGACTACAGGCCCTTAATGGCAGCAACCATGATGTGGAACCATCCGTGACGGTTAGTTGAGTTCACGGCGTCTCCATTAGTACTCTGATAGTACATTTGTGCACCTACTGAATTCTGGGGAGGCGTATGGACTGGTCCTAGGATAATTTTAAACTGTACTTTCTGATTCCGGGGGATAGTGACGTGTATGCCAACACGCACTATCTCATGTGTCTGGTAAGCGGGAGTAGCTACCCGTGAACCTTACACTTTTGTATGTACAGTCGGCTCGTGGTATATTCTGTAACGTTCTAATTATGATTTAAAATATTAAATGTGTTAATGATTCTGTAATATAAAAGTCAGACAACAGATTACTGTTCCGATCTTGTTCTTGACCACTATCCGGTTATATTTTTCCTTTGAATTTTTCATATTTTTTTTTCACCACCTTCTGAATATCTTTATTACTATTGTTCATCCGTTACTGAGCATTCTTTGGCTCAGCCGTATTTGTTTTTGTGGTGTTTATCTGTATTGTGTAGGTAATCAAGCAAACCAGATGGGGAACTTTTGAGAGTAAAATCGGAGCTAAATCTGAAAATTTCCGTTACTGTAGTAAATGTAATAATCAATACTTAAAACTTAAATATTTGTTTTGTTATGTTTAATTATCAACTTAAGACCTATGTATTTATGTTTTAAATACATTTGGGATTGTTGCATTTACTTCTGATTCCGTATACGTGACATGTCAGCCCTAAACCAGGTTGGGGTGTCGCAGATATGTTGCATGAGTCGAAGCGCTTACTTTCGCATAATTTCGACATGAAGAATCTCGGAGAGGCCTCTTACGTTATTGGCATCGAAATACACCGAGAGAGAGTCAATGGACTTTTGGGTTTATCTCAGAAGGCTTACATTGATCAGGTCCTCACACGTTACAACATGCAACACTGCTCTCCCTCTGTAGCTCCAGTAGTTAAAGGAGATGTCTTCGGTTCATTTCAGTGTCCGAAGACTGAGGCTGAAAAGGCGCAAATGAGAATGATACCTTATGCATCAGTAGTCGGGAGCCTAATGTATGCTCAAGTCTGTACTCGTCCCGATATCGCTTACATTGCTGGAATGCTTGGCCGTTATCAGACTAATCATGGCCTTGATCACTGGAAAGCAGCTAAGAAAGTGCTTCGATATCTTCAAGGGACAAAAGACTTCAAACTGACTTATAGGAGAAGTGATAATTTGGAAGTGGTTGGTTACTCTGATTCTGACTTTGCTAAATGCAAAGATGATAAGAAATCCACTTCGGGTACATCTTTATGTTAGCAGGCGGACCGATATCATGGAAGAGTCATAAGCAGCAGCTGACAACAACCTCAACTATGATGGCAGAATATGTTGCAGTGTACAATGCAACCTATCATGGAATGTTGTTGAGAAACCTTATCGCTGGACTCAAAGTCGTTAACTCTATCTCTAGACCATTGAAGCTTTACTGTGATAACTCAGCAGCCGTTAACTTCTCGAACAGTAACAGTTTGACCGGTGTTGGTTTATATCTTGATACAAAGTACTTGTTCGTTCGCGAGCGAGTTGAGGAAAATAACCTTTGTATTGAGTATATAAGTACTAAAGTTATGCTTGCGGATCCGATGACTAAAGGTCTCCCACCTAAAATATTCGAAGAACATGTTTCGAAGATGGGCTTATGTAAAGACCTTATTGCATAATGTACTTACTTATGATTAATGAAATTTCCTCACTTATTTGATTTGTTTGTCTCTAAATATATGTTCACGCATGCCTAATGACATATAGACACTAATAACACAAATCATTTGTTAAAGGGCTTACTCGTTAATTGATCCTAACTTAAGTTTTAAATTTGTATTGTAGTATGATTAATGGGGTCTTGAATTGAATAACTGATTCAATGACTGTATTTCTCTGCTATGATTACAATTTAGAACTAAAATGAGTATTATCAATCTGCAGACTTACTTAATGCTCATAATAAATAATCACTTGGCCAAGTGGGAGAATGTTAGACTAAATAATTAAATGTGACCCTTATGATTATTTAATTAAATAGATCAATTACCTAAATACCCTTAACAGTTAGATAATTATTTGATGGACGTAATTATTCTTATTTATCCTAATTAGGGTTTCCCCTTGGGTGTATATATATAAAGAGATTAAGGCTCCTAATTAAAAGGTTACTCACTTTTACATAACATCACAACACACGATTCTCCTCATTCTCTAAGAGAAATCGTGAGCCCCATAACCGAGCCTCTCTACTCATCTCAATCCTCACCGTACACCCTAGACGGGAACCCGAGCGGATCGTCATCTCAGGAATCATGTCTGGAATCAACAACGCGTTCACTGGATTCACAGGTTTCATCTAATCTCTATTTCATTACTGTTTTCGTATTCATGTTTACATCTAATCCAAAGGAATCGATCCAACAATTCAAATATTAAATTTATTATGTAAAAACGAGCCAAAAACGAGCTGAACCGAGTCAGCTCTGTTAAAAACGAGCCGAGTCCGAGCCAAGATTTCAGACTCGATTTACAATCCGAGCTAACCTCTGACTCGGCTTGTGACCACTCCTAGTTTTAACGGTCACAAAATATGAAATAAATAGTTTGGGTGAATTGGCCCTACTCGAAAACAGCGACAAAAGTTGGAATTTATAAGGGGTTAAATTTAATTGCAACTAGATGACGTGACCGCGCTTCGCCGCGGGCTTGTGCTTGTTTATACATCGTAAGATATAAGCGTGTTTATCTAAATAGCATGCTTAAATCAAGTTGCAATTAGGCTTTTAAAGATGGAAAAAAAGGACCAAGCACATATATATTATATATAGTAAGTGAATTGGGTTGAAACGTTAGAAATGCTAGAATGGAAAAAAATTACTTCACGTCGCAATTAGGCTTTTAAAGATGGAAAAAAAGACCAACCACATATATATTATATAGTAAATGAGTTGGATTGAAACATTAGAAATGCTAGGGCAGAAAAAAATTAGTTTTTAGCAAAAAGTTTTGAACTTTTGACCACTAAAATAACACTTTAAAGTCCTAATTAACTCATCCTAGTAGTTTCTTGCTCTAATAGTATAATGAAATCTTATTTAAGAAAGAAAGTGAGTAAAACCTAAAATATAAAATATGGCATCGGCAAGTTTTGAACGTGAGACCTCCTGGAGAAACGAAAGCGACATAACCAACTCATCTAGCCACTTTTTTTGGTTTAATATAAGTAACTTTTCTTTATAACAAAGATGTGAGCAACATAGAAAAAAAATATGTCAGCTACAGGCTTTGAATCTGCGACCTCTATCGGTAGACACATGCATCTTACCAACCCATCTAGCCAGTTTTATTTGATTACTGTTAGAACGTATTCTTTATAACAAAGAATTGCCACCGACACTTCTAAATAAGGTAGAAGAAAACAAAGAAAACAAAGGATCTGTTGAACAAAACAACCAAATATAGGGTGTATAAATCGATGATTATTTGGACGCACCGACTGGTTATGAAATGGCACTATGCACCGCAAACATGACCTAATATAAGTAAATGACAATATATATATATATATATATATATATATATAGGGAGTGGAATTTTTGATAACCCTTAAATATTGTTACAACCCATTAACTCCATCTTATTGAATCTAATTTTTGATCTAATGGTTGATATTATTTACACATTAAAAAAATATTTTATATTTGGTTTGAATGATAAAAGGGCATGATAGTCATTTTATCTGTGTAAGTTTACTCCCCATCTTTTTTAAACATTATTAACTTTTTTATAATATATTATTTTTTTAAAAAAATTGCACCATTATATTCGTCTCATTTTTCTCTTTAATTCCGTTATAGTCTCGACTATATTTTTTTTACTTTTTTTATATGCCCTATATTTACATCATTGTAAGGAGGTTAAACATTACAAATTTATTTGAAAATTTTTCTAACCATGGTAAATTACAGTGATGTAATTTTTTCTTTTATTCCATTTTAATCTAAAGTAGTTTTTTAATTTTTTTTTTCAAATATCTCGCTTTACATCGATGTAACGAAAATAACATAACAAATTATTTTAATTTTTTTTTCTAGCAACGGTAAATTAAAATGTTACATCACTGTAAATAATGTAAAAAATAAGTTACATTTCTGTAAAATAATGTGTTACATCACTGTAAATTACGTCAATGTAAATTACATCACTGTAATTTATCATTGTTAGAAAAAATTTCAAATAAATTTGTTATTTTTAAACTCGTTACAATGATGTAAATATAGGCATCTAAAAAAATTAAAAAAAAAATGGTCGAGACTATAACGGAATTAAAGAGAAAAATGAGACGAATATAATGGTGCAATTTTTTTAAAAAAATAATATATTATAAAAAAGTTATTAATGTTTAAAAAAGATGGGGGGTAAACTTACATATGGTTAATTGACTATCATGCCCTTTTAAATATTTTAATGTAAAGCTTATGTGTAACTTTGTTATTGGCTGAAATGGGTTATGTAGTTGTAGCAAAAAAGAGGGTTATTTTTTATACATTGCCCTATATATATATATATATAAAAGAAATAAATGTAAAAAGTTTTTTTAAGTCAAGAAAAGAAAATGATAAATTCAAAATTTTAGAAACTCAAAGGGGTTAAAACGGTTAAATATATTAAAGACACATATAAAGTTACGCTATAGATATAAAAGAGCATTATGACTAACATGTTAAGGCCTAAACATGGCCTAACAAAAGTAAATGACAAAAAATATTTGCAAGAAGTAAATCTTACACATTACTTTTTTTAAGTTAAGGGACGAACAAGATAAATTCATAACTTTAAAAACTCGAGTGATATAAAATAATTAAACATGCAAAAGAAACTTGTAAAGTTACGTCACAAGTAGAAATTATAGCTTATATAACAAAAGCGTAACCATTCCACTACCATCTAATTTTGTTTCATTTTTGGAATGCATATTTTTAAATAGAAATTATTCGACATGGACTTCAATTCTTAATTAATCAGTTATCATCTTTCATTTGAAATCCAATTTTCAATTTCAATCTACAGATTTCTAATTCACCCTACTCTCTCTATTCTTTCCCTCAATCTTCTTCCCCTTTCTACAAATCTCTACCTAAAACCATTCATAAGCTTCCATGGGCAAGTCGCAGTCTAGCACCACCACCCCCATTTTTATTCATCTGCGTCCCGTTGTCATAGACGATCATCAGTGGCAACGGTCATGGTGATTTTTACTTAAATCACACAGGAGCCTTGTGGAGATGTAAAAACATGTAGACCCGATGGCCCTTAATATTGGCCACAATGATAGTCAGGCAATTCATATAGGTTTATTTTTGCTAGATTTTTGTTTAAATCATTTATTTTTAAGTTGTTGAATCGATTATTTGAGGGTTTTGAAATAATCAGCATTGATGAGTGGTGATGCTTGTCTTTCCAAGGTGGGGTGATAGTCGGTATTTGAATAGATTTGGGTGTGTGGGGTGACAAGAGACAGGGGGTGGGTGGGAAGTGGGTTAAGGTCGTGGTAGTGAGCATCTCCGACCACCAGATCCACCACTCGCCGAAGGTGGTGGCGGTGTATCCAATGCTATAAAAAAAATTAATACGCATCACGATTATGTGAACCAGTTTTGTAACACTAAAAGGGCCGGGAAAAAACCTTCATGGGAAGGATTCGAACACGTATGGCTCCTGTTAAAACCAAAGGTCTTACCGGTCCAACCAAAGCAACAGAGAGTTTGTAAGTCAAGTAGCAATTATATAACCTAAGTATAAAATAAACTATAAAGACACCGACACTTCTAATTAAGGTATATACAATCTCAGGCGCTTCAATTCCCCCAAATCATTTTTATCCTTTTAGTCTTCCTAAATTAATAATTAAAGAGTATGCTTAGGATACTTAGTAAATTTTTTAGCAACTTAAATTTCTCAAATTTTCGTTTATTTCTTATATTAAAAATTAATTTTTACATGGATGTTTCTATGCGTGGATAGACACCCTCTTTTGTTTCCTATTTTACTCTTTCAATAGACTAAACGTAAACACCAATTATGGCATTTGGTAGTTCTTTACTTGCATGATTTTTCTTTCTAAAATATTCCCTCCTCAATGGTTGTACCTGCATTTAAGAATTTCTGTTTTCAGCCCGTGTAAGACATGTGTTTCTACTTTCTAGGCTAGTTAATTAATATACACTTGGGCGACTTCAAAAAAGCGGAGACGTTCTACATCATATGTTTTGTTCAACGTTGTATTCGCTGCTGAGATGCTCATGGCTTCCTTTTGGCAGGATCCATATGCCATTAATTTGGGTGATAGTGGTTTCATAATATATCTAGAGATGGATGTATTGTTTTCATGTCTCCTACACAACAACATGCCATACCAACCGGAACATGGAAGCAAATAATTATATGAATTTTTGTTAGGTTCGTTTAAACTTCAGCTATTTTAGCATTATATGAATATTTGAATAGGTAATGAAGATATGATGATGCAGATATTCTCAACCTAACCATGCTATTTTACTAACTATTCCATCTGGTGATTTTAAATGCTTGGTTGTTTTTTTTTTTAATTTATGCGCATGATGGATTCCCTTGATCTTAATTTGACATTTTGACCCATTTGTGTTACTGATCTTGTATACGCTATACTACTAATTAACAAATGAAATTATAAAAGGGCATCACATCAAAATCTTATTTTGCTTTAGGCCCTCCTCAAAAAGGTTGAGGGGCCATGAAGAGCCTCAATTTCATTTTGAACAGGCAGCTCCAAAAGGCAGTGGATCAGGTATTATTATTTGTGTAGTATGCAGGAGTTAAATATATTATCAGAAATATAAATCGGTTGTTTCGTTCTGATCACGATCATATATACTTGTTGCTTAAAGGGAATGAACAATATCTCCAATCTTTGGCTAAAGGTTTTTAATTTTACTTTGTAAGTTAGTATATATGTATATTTTTTTTAATAATATTGGATCAACAGCTGGTAATCAGTTTTGTATGTTGTATGAAGCTTTTTTTTTTCTTCTATATGATTTAGTTTTGTGGAGTTTGTTAAACTTTCTGTTTCGTATCAAGATTGTGAAGATCTTTTTGTTTTCTACTCTATGATTTAGTTTTGCAAAATTTTCTGTTGAAAACCTTGATGAATTGAGACCCACAAACAAGGAGTAGTTAATGAAAATCAACAGTCTTTGGTTGGAGGATCTGTTAAAGGCACATGTCTGTCTCTTTTTTGTATTTGTTAATGGTGGAACCATACCCCTCAATCAAACCTTTCAAAGGGTGTGAACTGCAACCTCATTAGACTATAACATCATTTTATGTTCAATCTAAGGTCAAGTCTCGGATCAAGACAATTCCGATCACAAGAAATAAGTAAGTTTCGTTTAGACACAACCCCCTTGACCCCGCACTTGGTCACTTGGTCAGCGAATTTACCTACCAAAAGCAACCGTCAATATCCGTCTTACGATTGGTTGGTGTTTAAGATAGAAGATGAACTCACAGAAAGAAGATCAATCAAGAAATTCGCATCACAAAATTCTCTCTGTTGGATTATCCTAAAATCAATATTCTTCAACTCAAAATGATATAAATATTGATTTCGATAGTGATTTCATACATGATCTGATAAATTTCTAGTGTTCATTGACGAATTTCTCCAACATATACATAATATATATAGCCATGTTATAATTTTAATAACAATTAACACAAGAGTAGTGCTAATATTTAAGAACTTTATAAAGAAAGCAAGAGGAAGAAGTAGAGAATTGTATAACTTATGAAAGTGTATACAAGAGGTGTATCTTTTCATCTAACTTAGGGGGTATTTATACTACAAAATCCACATTTATTTACTAGACAAGATTAACTATTTACTAGACAAGATTAACTATTTGGAGCATGGTAGATTATCTATAAGTTTGACAAAGTGTGCATGCATTTGTTGACAAAGTGTGCATTCACTAGCTAAGTCAAAGTTCTCTTGGTAAGATTAAATCATGTGGTAAATTACTAGCTTCATAACACTCCCCCTTGGATGACACTTTATAAATTTTGGGAGCTTAAAGTACTGTCTCATTAAAAACCTTGCTAAAGGAAAACCCAGTGGGAAAAAACCTTAGCTAAGGAAAAAAGAGTGCAGTATGTGAGTAGCTCCCCCTCAAGTTGTAATCTGTAACTTGTTACATTCTCTGTACATGGCGCATGCCAATGTTATGAACGTGTTTTCTGAAAGTTGTAGTAGGAAGTGCTTTTGTGAAAAGATCAGCTGAATTGTTACTGGACTGGACATATCTCATATCAACCTGATTGTCTTTGATAAGGTCCCTGGTATATGAAAAGAATCTCGGTGGTATATGTTTTGTTCTGTCACTTTTGATATACCATTCTTTCATCTGCGAGACACAAGCTGCATTATCTTCGTACATAGGAGTTGGATTTTGGTCTTTCTCTAGTCCACAAGAAGTCAATATGTGTTGTGACATAGATCTTAGCCATACACATTCTCTTGATGCTTCATGGAGTGCAATGACTTCAGCATGATTCGAGGATGTTGCAACAAGTGTTTGTTTCTGAGAACGCCATGAAATTGTGGTTCCTCCATTTATAAAGACATATCCAGTTTGTGACTTTGCTTTATGAGGATCAGATAAATAACCTGCATCTGCATAACCAACTAACCCTTCTTTCGAATTGTTAGGATAAAATAAGCCTAAATCAATTGTACCTCGAAGGTATCGAAAAATATGTTTGATCCCATTCCAGTGTCTTTTTGTAGGAGCTGAACTAAATCTTGCTAGCAAATTAACTGCAAAAGAAATGTCAGGCCTTGTACAATTGGTAAGATACATAAGAGCTCCAATTGCACTGAGGTATGGTATCTCAAGACCAAGAACCTCTTCATTATCTTCACAAGGACGAAATAGATCATTGTCAACGTTGAGTGATCTCACAACCACTGGGGTGCTTAATGGATTTGCCTTGTCCATATTGAATCGTTTCAAGAGCTTTTCAGTATAAGTCGATTGATGGACAAGTATTCCATTATTCAAATGCTCAATCTGTAAACCAAGACAATATTTGGTTTTTCCAAGTTCTTTCATTTTGAATTCTTTCTTTAAAAGAACGATTGCCTCATGGATTTCTTTATGTGTCCCAATTATATTTAGATCATCAACGTATACAGCTATGATCACATATCCTGATGTTGTTTTCCTGATAAAGACGCATGGACAAATGAGATTATTTGTATAACCTTGACTTATCAAATATTCACTCAAGCGATTGTACCACATCCTTCCAGATTGTTTCAAACCATATAATGATCTTTGTAATTTGATTGAATACATCTCTTTAGGTTTTGAACTTAATGCATCAGGGATTTTGAATCCTTCAGGTTCTTTCATATAGATGTCACTATCAAGTGATCCATATAGGTAAGCTGTAACGACATCCATAAGATGCATTTCTAAATTTTTAGAGACTGCTAAGCTGATTAAATATCTAAAAGTTATTGCATCCATAACGGGAGAATATGTTTCATCATAGTCAATCCCCAGTCTTTGTGAAAAACCTTGAGTGACGAGTCTAGCTTTATATCTAATAACTTCATTATTCTCGTTTCGTTTCCGTACAAAAACCCATTTGTACCCTACTGGCTTAACAGCTTTCGATGTAATAACAGTAGGACCAAAAACCTTTTGTTTGTTTAATGCATCTAACTCAGCTTGCATAGCATCTTTCCATTTATCCCAGTCATGTCTATTTTGACAATCACTAATAGACTTTGGTTCGGGAGTATCATCTCCATTCATAATATCACATGCTATTGAATAAGAAAATATATCATCAATATTTTTCATTTTATCTCGGTTTCATAAAATATGTGTGTGACTATAGTTGATTGAAATTTCTTTGTTGGTATCGTCGACACCCTCTTCATGAGGAAGTTCGGTATTTATTGTTTCATTAATAACATTCTTTGACAAAGTGTGCATCCACTAGCTAAGTCAAAGTTCTCTTGGTAAGATTAAATCATGTGGTAAATTACTAGCTTCATAACAAGCCAAACATTTTTTTTATTCTTATTATATATATGTATTGGAAAAGCACGTGAAAAGAAGCCTGGCATTGATAACCCATGTTTGAGACAAGAACATTTAAGTTATGTATCACATTATGTATTATATTTTACGTAAACAAACCAAAGAGGCATTGCCTCAATGGTACTCCAGAATTCTTTCAAATGGGAGGTCTTGGGTTCAAATCTCTCTCGCAGCGAAAAAGGGTCTGAGGGGGGTCAGTGGGGTTTCCTTCTGGGATGGTTGTGGTGCCTCATAGGATGTCTAGGTAAGTAGGTAACTAGATCTTGGTGACATAGCCTGGTAACAGTGAGTCCACACGATTGAGACCTTCGCCGGTCAAAAAAAAATATATTTTACGTAAACAAAACATAATTTAATCATTACATAGGAGTAATAAAATTAATGTATTAATAATACTTATTACATAAATATATATATATAGGGGATTAATAAAATGAAAACATTGTTTTAGTGAGAAAACCATGAAAACTCATGTAAAACGAACATATTTTTTTTTGAAATTTTTTTACAGGTTTGTAACATTATTTGGCTCATTTTTATAAAAAAAAATCAAAAAAGCGCCGAAGAAATATTTAAAAAAAATATTTTATAAGTTTTTTTTACGTTGTAAAACATACGTAACACTGAGTCACATCTGACATAAACGTTGTACGTTTTTACGTATGTTTTACAAATTTTCTGTTTTCAGTTGTGTTACGTGTGTTTTACACAGCGGTTTTCTGGGTTTTCACAATAAAAAGTGGTTTTTAAATTATCCCTACCCTATATATATATATATATATATATATATTTAACGGCTTCAGGCTGAACAACTGATTTAAGCCCTAACGGACACACATCCAAGGACAACTCTAGTCGTCACCCCTTCACTCACCAGATAAGCGGGAACTGGATAAATCCGTAAACCATCTCCCTCGCTCAGGTTTGAACCCCTGGCTTCAATAAGGTACAGTTTCTCCCCTTCATTGAAATACCGTTAGGCTAAAAGCCTTTTGGTACGTAAATATATATGGTTTTCAAACATAAACACCAATGTAGGATTGCCTTGGTGGTTAAGTTTCCTTTATTAATTTAATTCGATAATAATAATAATAATAATTAAATATTAATTAAAAAAATAGTAACCATTAAATAAATAATAGCAATAAAATTATATTAATAATAAAGCATTGTTTTCTTCATTATATTTTTTTATCGCATGCTTTTGTGATATTTGGTTTATTGTTTTATGAAGATTAACATTAATTGCAAATAGTTTTTGGATGTACGTTTTAATATTTGTGATTTTGTTACCAATGACGTTGCGGGGTACTAATATTGGCAAAACAATATGACTCAAACTTTTATTTAACTCGGTGAATTTGTGTAAGACGAGTTTTATATTTTATACTATTATTAAATATGTACAAATTAGCAATATTATTATTTTAATCAATGTTGTAGAAATTACTAGGTGCTAGTCGATCGGTGGAGTGGGGACTAGGGATTAATCGGCCAACTAATCGGCCTAATCGGATAGTCGGGCCTAGTCAGCTTTAGGAGACTAACGATTAATCGGCCTAGTCAGGGATTTTTACAACCATGATTTTAATAGATAATAAGTTTTCTCTATATCATTTGTTGATCTAACTTATTCGTTTCTTGATCCTATATTTTACAACTAAGCACGATCATTTTTCTTTTTAGTGTGAGGCTCCATTTACAACGCTTTAGACTTTTATGATGAAGTGACGATCGTTGTGATGTTTTTTTTATATCTGCATTTTAATATGCATGATATCTTCGTTCTGGTATTCGCAAAAGTAGCATAATTCCTGCAACAATACGTGAGAAAATCCACCGCTTATGTTATATATACCCCTTGAAATTAAATACTTAATCATCCCGTAATAATATATATACTTGTTTTGTTTGTAGCAGTAAACTGGTGATAACTTTTGAGCGCATACTTAACTTTCTCTTTTTGTCTTTTTTGACTCATTATTAAATTCCAACTCGTAGGAACAATAAGCCCTTATTTTAAATTAAACTGCTAAAGCTAATCATCTGACATATCCACGTTTTATTGCAAAAAGCTATACGGTTAGATATAAAAAACGAAATATAAAAGGAAATATGACTTACATGTATATGCCTCTTAACAGAATATAACGAAATCGAAATTTAATAATTATATTATTTTTCTTAACTACACCTGATTTGGATGTGATTATTTTGTCGACCGATGGTTTAATGAATTGCTACCATCTGAGTAGTTAGTCTACGAATCAAATCTACAAAATTAATTTTTCAACTAAACCACACATATAAAATAAGCAAACGTATATATGAGGATAGGAGTATAGCTACAAGCCACAACTAGATTAATTTATCAAAATGGTAAAAAAGCATCTAATAAATAAGTAATTAAGGTTACCCCCTTGGCTTCCCCTGTGGGAGGTCACGGGTTCAAATCCCTCCCAAGACGAAATAGGAGTCCTTGGAAGGTCAGGGGGTTTTCCGGTACGGTTTCCTCCTGTGGTGGTGGTGGGGTCTCAACGGAGGTCATGGTAACTAGACCTTGGTGACGTGGCCTGGAAATCAGTGATTCACACGTTGAGATCAAATGCCGTTCAAAAAAAAAGTAATTAAGGAGATGTGTTAATTTGTGGTCAACTTTATTTTCATGCATCTCTCTTGTATTAAACGAGAAGACATGTGTTAGTATTTGGTGAATTCTTATTTTCTTGTTTGTCTCTCCTATTAATAATAATGACATTAAAAAAAAATATATTTTAGATATCTAATATAAATTTAATTTTTGATAATTATTATATCATTAACTAAAAAATTATTAATTAATACTTAATTTTTTCTTTATTCTACCCACATAGTTCACAAGTTTTCTAATTTAGTATATAATATACAAAGGGACTAAATTTTAAGCTATAAATTTAAATAAAATATTAATAAATTTTGTAATAACAAAGACAATTTTGTGGCTTTCATGTTTCCCGTTTAATTTAGAGATAAAGGGGAGTATGAAGGAACTTGTATGAATACTCTTGTCTCATATAAACAATTATCTATATATACAAAACTAAATTATGAATAGTAAATATCGCGAGATATTGATTTCTCGCGATAAATTCATTTTTCGCACGATATATTCATTTTTTCGCCAGATAAATTCATTTTCGCACGAGATATTCATTTTTTCTCGAGATAAATTCATTTTTCGTGTTCATTTTGTCGCGAGATATTCGTTTTTTCGCAAGAACTTCATTTTTCGCACGATATATTCGTTTTTTCGCCAGATAAATTCATTTTCGCACGAGATATTCATTTTTTCGCGAGATAAATTCATTTTTCGTGTTCATTTTCTCACGAGATATTCGTTTTTTCGAAAGAACTTCGTTTTTCGCACGATATATTCATTTTTTCGGGAGAGAAATTCATTTTCGCACTAGATATTCATTTTTCGCGAGATAAATTCATTTTTCATGTTCATTTTCTCACGAGATATTCGTTTTTTCGCAAGATAAATTCATTTTCCGTGAGAAATTCATTTTTTTCTTTATTTTTTCGTGAGAAATTCATTTTTCGTGAGAAAATCTTTTAGATAACCCATTACAATTTCGCGAGAAATTCATTTTTCACGAGATTTTCATTTTTTCGCTAGATAAATTCATTTTCCCTGTTCATTTTCTCACGAGATATTCATTTTTTCGTAAGATAAATTCATTTTCCGTGATAAATTCATTTTTTTCTTTATTTTTTCATGAGAAATTCATTTTTTTTTTAAATTATTTTAGATAACTCATTACAATTTCTCATAACACGAGAGTTTGAGATGTTTTTCCAAATGTTCTATTTAGTTTTGTTTTTCTTTTGTTTTACTTCTTGGCTCATAATAGGTTTGTTTATAGTCACGACTCTTTACCCATTGATGGTTTTTTTTCTTTTGAGTTTATTCCCGAGTCAAAACGAATGTGTTAAATTTGCGCGGCAACGCGCGCCAAGCACCATCTAGTTACAAACAAACCATTTCAGTTAGGTAATGTTTTTAGTTTATCAATAAGAAAAAAATTATAAAGAACCATTTCAGTTAGGTATAGTTTTAGTTCATTATCACATGTGATAGAAAGATAATACATCCGTCTAGAGTCTGGACATGATTGAGTTAAGTCATGTAAAGTCTCAAGATTAAACCTCTATATAGTGTAAAACTGTAAATGCTCCAATATGAAAATCAAAATTGGACTTGTTTTCAAGATCCTGAAACAAGAAATTCAACAAGTAACATAGGTCAAACTATTGAATTAATTACTCCTAACTTATCTAATCTGAGAGCCAGGGACTCCTACGAAGCAACTATTCTAACACATTCTAAGGTAGGAGTAATGTTTGTGATTATCTCTCCCCTCAGACCTCACAAAGTAGGGTTTCACTGGGTACATGTTGTTGTTGTCTAATTTAAACTACAAAAACTTATTTGATTCATATCAGCTAATAAGCAATCTCAAGACCTAGAGTCACATCATATCATTTTCTACAAGTCATTACAATATTATTTGCAGTTGCCACACCAAATCTGGATTCAAATGAACCCTTTAGATCAGTATTAATTGGAGGTTAAATTAGTGGGGGAAAGAAATGAGGGTGTTAGGTGACTTTGATTCCACTTGGCCTTTTTCCCTCCATTGCATCTTTCTTATTACGACAATCTGCACAAAGAAAAGGACCTTGCCAAGGCTTCGAGCTTGTTGAAAAGATAGAACCAGCATGAACCGATATGCCTTCACTTGCAGCTATGTCAACTTGACAAACACCACAAATGAAAAGACCTGATGTTGATGAACCATCAGTCTTGTCATTCCCCAATCTACATTATATATAAAGGAGACATGAAGCAAAAGGGCATTTAAATAATTATATCAAGATCATCATGTGTAATAAAACAAGCTATTCATTGTGTTTTGCTGTTTGAGGCAGTAGTAATTATATATTAGAGTACAACAACAACCTTACCCAATATATTCTCACTTTTCAGTAGGGTCTGGGGGAGAAGGATAGATACAAACCTTACCCCTATCCCAATTGGGATAGAGAGGCTGCTCCGAAAGAGTCCCCGGCTCAAAGTTATCGTTTGAAGTTGATCATCTCAATGATTTTAACGTTGTTTTCACAAATAACTAAAATACGTTAAAATTAGTGCACTTTTACTTTTGCCCCTTAAGGGCCCACACATATATACATTATATGCGTGCACCGCAAATGGGGCGTTAATTATATATTAGAGTGTTTCTCATTATTAAATATACACCAAATGACCAAAACAAATCTTCATTATGTGTTTTGTCATTTGTGCGATGCAAATTAAAGTCTCAAAGTATGAGAAGAAAATAATAACTTGATCCCAATTTAATCATGTGTAAGCACAATTTGTTTAGTGAGTAATCATATGTGGCCGTAATTTCAAAGTTCATATATTCGATAATAAACAAGAGCATAATAAAGAAAATTTGTAAGTTAATAATATCAAGTCATATTTGGGGCCTCAACAACATTAAAAACTTAACAACAAAGACAATATCTGCCACTTCATTTTATTTTCTTTTATTTTTTTTGTGAAACCCATATTTTCAGGGTTTTCATTTTTCACTTGGTAGACTAAACAAAAATACTAACGCACATGTGGCAAGAGAAACTGACCTTTCTGCAAGCATGGCTGAACCTTCTTCAAAAAGTTCCTCTACAATGCCTACAGCAGATAGTTTCTTTGACAGCTTATTAGCAGAAGCATTAGACTTTGTTCTGAAAAAGAAAGATCTGAGCTTGTTTTGTTTTCTGGGTGGTGGGGATGGTGGCGGCATTGCATTGTCTGGAGGAATTATGTCCACAACTATGCAGGTTGTATCATCCCTTAATCCCCTTGCTCTTAAAGCTTCCTGAAAAATCATCCTTACCAGCAGCAGTTAGAAACTGAGTCATGCTAATTGGCGCAGTTTGACTTTTGGGGTCAATGGGCTAAAGTTTTACTGCATATTATTACAAAAATGGATGATAATCGCATCAAATACAGTTATACAAGTACTGATTTGTGGTTATGTTTGTGGTGAAATTTAAAACAAAAATACTAGGTTTGACCTCCTAAGTCAAAATGTATAAGACATTAACCAACAGACTACCTTCACCACTTGCCTAGCAGCAAGTTCAGCAGGCAAACCACGACAAGATTTTGCAGCAATATCTGATGAAATGGCATCCCAAATGCCATCAGAAGCTATTATAAGCCTTCCACCAGCATTCGATAACTTTTGCACCAAAAAATGATTCCCATGGTGTTAGAAGGATATGCCAATGGGTCCCTTTCGAAACAAAATGGGACTTACAAAAACATATAACAGTTCGTTATAGCCATGATTCATACTATAATAATTGGGCTTATTTGGGGGGGGGGGGGGGGGGGGGGGTTAGTAACATAGTTAATTACCTTGACTTGCTTTACATATGGTATGGGAACTATAAATTCTCCAACATCCATGTCCCCAATTGATCTAGAAAGACATAAACCTCCTGGCCAACAACGAAGGGGACCAATCTGACAAAAAGAAATACATTTCACGTTAGTTCTTTGATCAAGTTTATCTTCTTTGATTAAGTTAAAACTCCCACCTCAGCACCACCCAAGATACTGAGCCGCCCTACTTCCCCTCCACTAGCCTTAACCCGTTCTCTTCTGAAATAACACTACAACATAATCAAGATCTTTCATCCAGTAAACACAAGTAGTCAGTTTTTCATAGATTTAACTTACTCCTCTTGGTTCTCTTCAAGTCTATGATCAACAGTCAAAACAGACACATCACCACCTTGTGTATCCAGAATGCAACGAGAATCTCCAACTGATGCAACTGTTACTGTCCATCTATCAACAACCACGAAAGTAGCAGTTGTTCCTGAAGTTTGACCTGCAGAAGTCAGTCGTAAGTTACACTGAATTTTAAAACTGTAATGAGGAGCAGGGGTGACATGCCTTTGCTCTGGAAATCCTTATCAGTCTTGACAAAACCAGCAACTAATGCCCTAGGCAACGCCTGAAGCCACTCCTCGCGTCCAAGACCGTGAGGAATCGCACTCAAAATATGGTTTAAAAGATTATCCCTTGAATATAACGCTGCAGCATTCCCATTGTGACCATCAAATATCTGCAAGATAGTTACAAATTAAAAGGAGACTAAGTAACTTTCTGCATCTGAGTTCTAAAGATGATTTTAAATCTGATTTTAGTAGCATTTAGGCATATAAATTCTAGTTACTATATGTAGTGAATTTAGCAGTTGAAGGAATTATGATATATCAGATAAAATATTGAGAACCACATACCGCAAAAACTGAAAAACTTGATGATTGATGACCAAAAACTCTTTGGCAATTGGTTTTCATCATGAAATAATCTTCACCTTTCCTTGATTGAGCTGCATATCCGTATCGAAGGGTTGGTTTCTCCATCTTCTCACTTCTCATTTCTCTACTGATCAGTGCCGCTAATGGCACAAGATCATGATGTTGATGTTGGTGCCTCTCTACCCTCGATCCCATATTTCGCTCAATCAAAATAAACCCTTTTTTCTCCAAATCCAGATTAGAACAATTCCCAGATTTCAGTTTTGAATCATCAATCGGAAATCAAGATAATACCCCAAAATGTATTTCAGAACAACAGGGGAGAAGAATTAGTGTTCAATCTGCAATAGTTAAAATGTAAGCAACCAGATGAGAACTAGGAGTAGACAAAAATTAATACCATGTAGTGGTAACAGATCTAGAATCAACCATAGCAACTCGATTGTGAATGCAAACTTGAGATCCAACAACTGTCCTAGGAGAAGTAACAAGAACAAGAACTATGAAATCATGAGTGCCAGCATGCATAAGAAGTAAATTTTTTAAAAAGAAGAAGAAATACAAAAATAAAAAAACCGAGGTCCAATAAACATCCACATCTAGCACAGAGGAAACACAGATGTTTCAACGAGTTTTTATTGGGATATTAATTAAAGGGAGGGTTATGTACACACCTCAAAAATATATTTTAACATCCCATGTCAAGTAAACGTCTCTTAGTGGTCACTAATGGGCGTATAAGGGTCCAATCATTGGCACTGACACCCAATGATTACCCCTCTATACGCCTCGTATTAACCAATACGGGACGTATAAGAGTGTGCGATGTGTCAGTAGGGTGTGTGAATAACACCACCGTAATTAAATTGGGAACAAAATAGATTAAATTATCAATCGAAAGTGATTATTTTTATCTACATCCAAAAGAGAGACCCCTTTTTTTTTTTTTTTTTACAAATTGACTTTCTTTGAAGGTGATTCTTGCTTATAACCCTTTACATATAAAGGAAAAAAAAACTATGTTTACTTAAAATACAACACAGGTATTTGTAATATTTGAGAAAAATATGGGATTAGATAAATCTTACTTTTGTTTATTAAAAAAAAGAGATTATTTACAGAAACACGTAGCAGTGTAACTTGCTATCCTCTTACCTAACAGGCAAAGATTTGCCTCCGTGGAAAGGATGATGTGGTGACTGTTTTGTTTTGAAGGATGATATGAGATGGGTGGGAAATGATTGACACGCCTAACATGGTTTTCCGACATAATTTTGCGAGTAGCACAAACGCACAAATTAATATGAGATCCAGGTGGTCTTAACTCTTATCAAAGTGCTAAAAATGGTTTGTTTTAATATAAAATATTAAATTTAAATTTGAAATGATTTAAAACTTACTTTGTTTATTTTTGTGACCATTCAACTGTAAGTAGTAAATATTTTCAATTGGATTGATTTTTTTTGCGGTTTACGCGACTTATCAATATGAGGATTAAAAGAAATAACAATAAAGGAAATTCATTTTTTTTGTTTAAGATACAAACTAGAAAAGTTACCCGTCCGCTACCGCGGGCGGTACAATTAAGAGCCGCGTGTTGCAACATGTTGGTTTGATTAATAGAAATAGCATTGACATTACGGATCTAACACGACACGATAATACAAGACATGATAAGACAGAAAATATAAAAGGGGTGAACACGAACATGACACGAAAAGTAACTGTGTCAGTTTTTCCAAACATGAACACGACATGTTTAGATGAGGTCAACATGAAATGACACGTTAAGAAACTCGTTAACACTATAAACATGCATTTATTTTAAATTTTAAATTAAAAACATGTATTAACGTGTCTTAACAGGTTAACGGTTTTTTACTTATTTAGATCTAAAAATAAATAGGTTTTTATGTGTGACATGTTCTAGACACGAAACATTTTAAGCATAACACAGAACATGTTAAATTTGTGTCGTGTTTAACATGTCTGTGTCTGAAATTATCAGACAAAAAAAGAAACATATGAACTTACAATTGATCTCAGTTATAAATATTTAAATGTAGATAGACAACATTATTACTTCATATACGTCGTAGTATTTGAAGTTAAAAAAAAAATAAAACTTACACTCGTTGGTTTCATGGTCGGGGTAGTCGTTATTGTATCTTTACAGCAACTAAAAGGGCTACTCGGGATCATTCATTTCACTAGTAAAATGCAAATTATATATATATATATATATATATAGGATTGTGATCAAATACTAACCCTCTCTTAGGGCGCTAACCCATTAACTTTGCCAAAACGAAGCCGAATCTTGAATTTTTTTTTTGAACATCATTGTAACACAATTAAAACACCATGTTCAGTTTTGAGTTTGGGCTAATTCATCACCGTTTAAAAAATATCATCGTTGTAAGGTTTTTGCTACAGTACTGTAAGTTTTAAATATTTAAACACCTACAGTACTGTAAGAGCCCAAACGGTGATGAATTAGCCAAAACTCAAAACTGAACATGGTGTTCAAATTGTGTTACAATGATGTTTAAAAAAAAATTCAAGATTCGGCTATTTTTTGGCAAAGTTAATGGGTTAGCGCCGTAAGGAGGGTTAGTATTTGAACCCTTCCCTATACATATATATATATATATATATATATATATATATATTTGTATGGATTTCAAGAAAATTAAATCCCGCTCCTTTCTTTTTGAATGGTCAATAGATTAAATTCCTTCTGAGAAACTTTTTTTCCTTCCTTTATTCTTTTTTCCTCTTAAAACATTATCTTTTGATATAACTAAGGTTAATGTTGTAACTTTTTTCACGTTTTGTGAATAGCCGGGACATTGAGGAATATCCAGAAAGGCATTTCGGATTTCAATTTTTCACTTTTTGTTAACAATATTTTAAAACAATGTAACTTATTCATTATTTTCAAATACACTATTGTGTGCATGTTTCTTAAGATATATAATTTATCTCCTATATTATACACGATATGATTTCTCATGATAATTTTCATTTGTTAATTTTATATATATATATATATATATATAGGGAAGGGTTCAAATACTAACCCTCCTTACGGCGCTAACCCATTAACTTTGCCAAAAAATAGCCGAATCTTGAATTTTTTTTTTTAAACATCATTGTAACACAATTTGAACACCATGTTCAGTTTTGAGTTTTGGCTAATTCATCACCGTTTGGGCTCTTACAGTACTGTAGGTGTTTAAATATTTAAAACTTACAGTGTAAACTATATTAAAGAACATTTTTTGATATTGAAGTTTTTTTCCTATTTATTAATGTTCACTGGCTTTGCCACGTGTACAATATGTATGAAGTTACCTCTTTTTTTTTTTTTTAAAGTTATGGAACATAAATGATAAATTCAAAACTTTATTAAATTGAAGGGGTCAAAATGATTAAATATATAAAAGAAAAATATAAAGTTGCGTAATATACAAGAAAAAAGATTATGTTTTATACGCTACGACATAGATATGACCTAATAAAAGTAATGACAGAAAATATATAAAAGAAGCAAATGTAAGGAATTAGTTTATGTTAGGTTAAAGTTAAATAAACGAAAATGATACGGTAGAAATTTTAAAAACTCAAGGCAAACAAAACAATTAAATATATGAAAGAAATGTATAAAGCTGTGTTAAAGGTAAAAAAGAGTATTATACCTAAAACGTTGTAACGTGTAAATGACAAAAAAAGTTAAAAGTAAAAAAAATGTCCCACTGAAGGTTTCGAGCATGAGACGTGGCATTCAAAAGTGAGAGACGATCCGTAGGACCATGACCCAAGATTATTCATGCACTTTGAAAGATCTGTTTACATTGAAAAGTTTGCAGCGAATTCCTATTGGCCACTGACATTCCATTTTAAGTATATACGAATATGTTGGCGTTTATTAATTTATTAATAATCGTAGTCTGATGTTGAAACTTTAAGATATGTCATCCTTAGGCCATATGTAGTGGAGCGTGAAGGCCTCTCATGACTAGACAACTTGGCGATCTCCGGCGTGTTTGGTGATGTTGCGGTTGTTTAGTGAGCTACCAGAGCATATCTTGGTGAGGATCCGGCCTTGGGTGTTTACAGAGAGATGAGAGATTGTGGTGTAGATCATCTACTCTTTCTCTTTTTAAAAAGATGAAGTTTAGAGAGAGATGGGTGTATAGATAGTGAGAGTTGATGTAATGATTATGTGAAGTGATGAGGGGTGATAGTTACAAGTATATATGTGACCTCTAGGTAATAAGAATAGTTGTTTATGTGATGCTTACGTGAAGTAAAGAGAGGATGATGGTTACACATAATCTTACCCTCAAACAATTCACATCATCATCTAAATCACCATGCACAATGTTTTATGAATCATTTTCAAGATTTAAATAAATCAATACACACACACATATATATATATACATACACAAACACACACACATACATGGAATGGATTTGTTGTTAACTCACCTTAATTGAACTAACCTAGATAACCCCATCAGGATCAACCTAAATCTTTTGTTTTTTTTTTCAAAATCTTTATTTTAAATGTACAAAACTATATTCTTTTATGTGTGTTGTGCAAATTATTTTTACTTTAATAACTTATATCAATGTAAGCTACCTTACACCAATATAATATATAAATGATTGTGGACACTTGATTAAATTTATCAATGATTAAGATCTAATGGTATTCACTTAAATGATTGTGAACACTTGATTAAATTAATCAATGATTAAGATATAATGGTATTCACTTTCATTTAAACTTTCGTGAGCCAATGAGCTTGTAGCTCAACTGGCACTTCATGATTGTCATAAAGTTTAGGCTTTGTGAGGTCATGAGTTCAAATCCTGACCAAATCGGTCAGTAGGGGTTTACCATATAGTGGGTTTCATCATGAGGAGCAGGTGGATTTGCTCGATTCAGCGCTCATCAACACCTGGGCTTTAAATACCGGGAAGTTGGTAGCGGAGTGTGGTTGCAGCACGTGGGTTGTTGGGTCCAAAGATCCATTTGGGCTATGAAAAGACATGCCGCTGAGCCCTCGTTAGCTGTTCAAAATAAATTAAACTTACGTGAAATAAAATTTGAAGGGAAAAAAATAATAAATATCCTACACTTGATTTTTTGTGAATAATTCAAGATCGACATTTTTGAAACTATCACACCATAAAATATAGAATTTTATTATCTTTAATTTGAATATGATATTGCTATAGTTTTTTTTTCGATTTTTTTTACGCGGTCCGTGATTTTTACGTTTTGGTTCGTGATTATGCAGTTGTTTCTTGATTATGTGTGTTAAATGACGGTCTGTAATAAATCAGTTAGTCCTTGATTACTTGTGTTAAATGACATAACGTGACTTTTATATAACACAGCTCGTGATTATTGGTCCATGGTACAATAAAACTGACTGGAAACTTGAAATAATAAAATGAATTTAGTGGTAAGGTAAAAGACACCAAAGAAGTAAATATTGCAAACTCATGGATCCATCACCATTAGTTCATCTAGTATCAAATAATGCTAACTTGTATCGCTGGTTCGTAGGCTTCTCACCCAAACCAGCCTGTTTTGATAGGGCTTTTTAGCCCCTCCATACCACGATAACGACACTATAACACCCAATCTATGACGAGCCAACGATACAAGCAGGTCGTTTTATGTTAATGTTATTTACAAAATAGGTAAGTCTATGCTAGTTTTTTAAGGGGTAATTTTTCAATTTTATTTTAATCGATGTATACCTAAGTTAATTAAAATTTGGGCTAAAATGTAAACTCAAATGAGCCCATTTTAAATGTGAATATAGCCCATGTAGTGAAGAAATAAACCCATGGCCCAGTTTCTTTTTACATCTCACGATTAAAAATAAATAGTATGTAAAAACATTGGTTACATCAGAAATATCTTAGCAGAAGTTTTGTCTTACAGAATTTTGGTTTTCTATAAAAATTATATTTTTTACTATGGACAAGTCTGTGAATAATCAAAGCTAAATCAACCAAAACTTGATTCCAAGCTTCAGACTTATTGGATAGGCAATGTTTTTAAATTTTATAGGAGGTATTTCCAGTTGAAGGAAAATCTTCCCTTCAAATATGTAAAAGAGGGAAGATCTCTTTCATACCCTGTCAACCTAAAGGTCGTTGATACTGACTTCTCGAGAGTAAGAAGTTTTTTAGCCAAAATCATCAAATGTAGAGTTTCCCTGCTCATAGTCATGGAACTCTAATTTCTTAATCTTTAGTCATTAGATCATTAATCAACGGCTATCATTAAATGAAGTTGTTCAATAATATTTTAGTAATAACTACTTGTGTTGACTTTTTATCAAGTTTATCCATAAACGTTCATAACTTTTACATACGATATTATTATTTAAAAAAAATATACCATTAAAACGATCATTTTTTATCTTTTAAATTAGTGTAGTATTGCTATGGTAAAAAAAAATTATTTTTTGATTGTATTATTATTTTACACAGGTCATTGTGTCTTGTGTACATGTCATTGTGTCTTTTATACATATCGTTGTGTCTTTTGTGTGTTCCTGCTAAGTGTTGTGTTTTTTTGAACAATTCAAAACACAATGATGTTACAGAATATATAATTTCAAGCAAGAATGACACGATAACCTTTAAAAAAGAGACGATTACTAGTAAGAAAACACAAAGAGATGATTACACAAACGTTTAATAAAGACATAAGGAGACTATTTAGTTGAATCTAACACTCATAATAGATTTAAAAACATGATTACTTGAGACCTCCTGATTTGTTTAAATTCCATTACAACTAATTTGACCAATATATTCATCTAATTACAGTAAAATAGCAATTACCCTCGTTATCTTGATAACTCAATAATGTTAGTGGGTTATTATACGTACAGGATGTTACATACGTTGTCATACACAATGTTTGAGCAAAATCACTTTAATCTGAAGAATATGAATATTCATCCAAAAACAATAATATGGTTGTAGACGATTCATCGAATATACTGCTTAATGCAGAAGAAACGTATGTTTATATAATTTCTGGATGACTAATTATTCTATATATTAACAATGAAATGAATAATGTAGATCTGGCAGGCATACGATGACAAAACCACCCACAAGGCATAAATATTGGCGTCTAGCGGATAAAATTCCAACTCAATCCTGCAACAATTTTGTCATAAACTGCCCTTCACATGCTTTGCTTTCTCTCTCTCTTTTTTGATAAGGTTTTGGGAAACAACATGAGTTACACAAAATACGATAAAATGGATGAAAGACCCAAGTGTTGGATAGCAAAACTTAATTAATGAAAAATAAAAATAAAATAAATTCGACATTGTTGATACAATCTATACTATACTATACTATACTATACTATACTATACTATACTATACTATACTATACTATACTATACTATACTATACTATACTATAGTGTAACATAACAATTTAGATTTTAATACGTACATCAATTTTAGATTTTCTAAACATACTTTTTAAAACGTACTTGTTGTATAACACAATTTTTTTCCATTCGTTTACTCTTCGTAGTTTTTATAATATCAAGAACGCTAAGTATATAATATTCACAAAACCAAGTCAAGTCGAGCCAAACTAGGGCTAGCTCAAACTCGGCTTGAATTTTAAACAAAGCTTGCTTAATTTTATAAAAGAAATTTAATGTATGAAAGAACCAAAACATCTTAATTGAAAAAAACAGCAGCAATGCTATTCTGCAATGTTACAACCACTATTAAAAAGAGCAGTAACATCAATAAAAAACATAATGTACGATAAATTTTATAAAAGAAATTTAACAAAACACATTATACATGACATGTTATTATTCTTGAAGAAGTAAGATATTTATTTGATAATAATTATTAAATAATTAGTTATACTGTTCCTAATTTCATTTTCTTATTGTGTGTGTATATATAAATTAGTGGAATTGTGCACGTAGAAAATATTAGTGACGTGGAACTTTGTGGTAGGTCACTGGATGGCGAAAGTTTGTCGCTACGTACTCCTGAGGCTAAGAAAAGAAACAGATTGTGCCAAAAGGGGATATTGAGGTGCTGATCGATCTACACATGTTCAAGACAACATAAATAATGTTTCTTTATATATAATATATAGGAGACAGATCCGATACAAAGGAGTTTTAACGTGAGAAGGATAGGAAGGGTTTCTGGCCGCCCTTGATCAAATTAATCAATGGTTAAGATCTAGTGGTCCCCACTTTTCATTAAAAACTTGCGTGATTTTAAAGATGAAAGGGCAATAAAGGAATAACCTACATTTGTTGACTTTTTTATGGTTAAATCAACTTCCACCATTTATTTAAAAATCGAATAACTTTTAAACGGTTAAATCGTTTTTTTAAAAAAATTACATCATAAAATAGAGAATTTTATTATATTTAATTTTAGTATAGTATGTTGTAGTTTGTTACGATTTTTTTTTACGTGGTCCGTGATTTTAATGTTTGGTACGTGATTATTGGTTCGTGATTATGCAGTTGGTCCTTTGATTATGCATGTTAAATGACGGTATGTGATTTTATATAACGTGGTACGTGATTTAGTGGTCCGTAATTATGCAGTTGATATTGATTACGTGTGTTAAATTACGGACTGTAATTTTTTAAATCACGGTCTGTGATTATATATGGACGATATTGCCCCATACTCAGATGACACATGTCAAAAGCTTGTGGCTTCCTACGCTTCTCACGTTAAAATCCTTTGTATTATAACCGTCCTCTATATATATATATATGTGTATATAAAAATAATAAACATCGAACAAACACATAAACGCACACCCATGTCGTTAAGCGGGGCTTGAATATACGGTGAATTTCTCGCCAATTAATTAGGTGAAATTTATAAACCAGATGTACTTTGATGTAATTATTAATTAGAATTAGACATTAACCAACTAAGAGGAAATTGTAACTTAATTAATAACTAAACTCATACATTGATATAATATATATAGTTTTACACGTAGACTTTTAATAACTAGCTAAGCTTCACTTGAGCAACAACTTAACTAAGTCTCACGCCAAATACGAACAATCATGCATCTGAACTCACATCATCAGCAAACATTGAACTTGCTAATTTTATTCATGCACTTAACTCCTATATATAGATACATCCTGTAAAAGAAAGAAACTTGTAGTTAGTAAATAAATAAATAAAAACAGATGGAATGAATGAATGAAATAATAAAAATATTATTATATAATCACCTTATATATCAAAACAATTATTAATTCGATCGATTATGATGATAAGGATAGTGAGAATAGATTGATCCAGCAACTTGAGAGGCATTAGTTGGCAGCAGCATTAATGTTGTTTGTGGCAGCAGCTGGTTGAGGAGTTGGAAGTAGCGTTGCAGCTAAAGGATTGAAATAGCTAAAGAAAGGTGGAATACGGGGAGTGAAATAGGAACAATAATCATTCATAATGGCCGGTCTCATCATCAGATGATAAGGAGCAAGATATGGTTCCGGCAGTTGGTTCCACGGGGACATATAAAAACCATGTGTCGTCATACTACCAGCTGATCTCATGTACTCTATCATCTGTTCATCATCATCATATATACATGTCAATTAGTTATTAATTAAGTAATTAACACAACAACATTAACCAATAGCCAGTAATGATCGATAGAATCTTCAGTGATCTAGCTACCTATACCTATAGAGAGAATTGAAAGACACTGTGTGTGTGTAGGTAGGTGGGTACCTGTAGTTGCGTTTCCAAATATTTATATACTCAATGCCATCATCAAGAATTGATGCTTGGTCTCTCTGTGAAATTAAATAAATTAGTATCAAGTAGAAGTAATAATAGCTAGCTTCATTAATTAGTACGTAAACAAAATGAATTTAAATATACATACACACACATATATGTATATATTTTATGAATTGAAATAATTACTTACGTACGTACCTTATTGCATCCAGGAATAAGTTCCTTGATGTGTCTTAGTTTTTCCTGATATCGACTCCTACGCCTCTACACAAACATAAAATATAGAAAGCTCAAATTAATTAAAGCCGATGGAATTAAAGATATTTCAAATTTTGATAATTAATATATTATTAGCTAGGTAGGTAGGTAGGTCAGTTTGATAAATATATAGGTAGATTGGGCTCGTTAGCAAGCTAGCTCCTTAAATTTTTTTTTGAACGGCATTTGATCTGAACGTGTGAACCACTGATTTTCATGTCACGTCACCAGGGTCTAGTTTACCATGACCTTCCGTTGAGACCCCACCACCACCAAGGGGAAACCGCACCGGAAACCCCCCATCTCTCAAGGACCCCTATTTCGTCTTAAGAGGGATTTGAACCCATGACCTTCATTTGAAAAGCCAAGGGGTACCGCTTAATTAACCGTTTATATATTGCCAAATCCCAACTTTAAAACAAAAAACCATCTCAATTATATTATATTGCTGAAACAATCAATTTATAACTCATATAATTAAAAGATGTCTGGTTAGCTTTAACTAGGTACTATAGAGATTTTCTTGATCATCAAAGTTACTAGCTAAACAAACAAAATCCACACACAGTTGATATTTGCATATCATCTTATCCATCAATTAGTTAACTAACTAACTAACTAACTAACTATGGATGAATATAAAGTTTCTGGTTTATTTCATGTCTCACCTGCCTGCATCACGTGATGCTTGAGCTCTATGTTCTTCTTCCCGTTCAACCTTTCCCTACAACATCACTCAACATATTATATATAAGCAAACTTAGTTATCCATTATTAATAATATAGGTGAAAATATATATTAGGTGAAATACTCATTAAAACATTAATATTCTTTACGAATTCAGTCCCATCATCCTTTTGATGCCACTCGATTGACCTTGTTGGAATCTAATCATCAAATCAAATACACGACGATGTCATCGGCTCAGGAGATGGTGAAGGAAGCTCGACTTGTGATAACACCTTCACAATATCACTAAAACTCGGACAATCACTGCAATAAACTGGTTGAATTAGCCAGTGTGCTGTTAAACAAGTTAGTTGTCACTGATAAATCAGGCAATTCCTCCAACTGTGCTAGGCTAAGCAGCTGCTGCTGCAGTTGATAATCATCCATCGCCTTCTGCATGTACTTTTTCTGTGATGAACGAGTGTGAAAAAGATTACTATAATATTACTATTCGGTAAGAGTCCTTTGTGAGCTAGGGATTGTGTGAGCTGATGTCAACTTATAGGGTGTCGACCATGTGTCAGAGATAATATTAATAAAAATACACCAGACTGCCCATTTATTTAACTAACTTAAAATGAAAATAGCCATTAACTAAAAGTTTCACTAAAAATTCCCACCAATAGGAAAAACCCACTCATGCCTTTGGAGGTTCATTCGTCATGTTGGAAGCTTGATCTTTAGATCTTGTATTGAATGTTTTGAAAACATTTTAGTGAATGCCGCCATTTATTAGAACAAATCTTCATTGAAATTCTTGGCTACAATTTCAAGGAACACTTCCTTGGAAAATTGTCATTACGATCGTCTGGATTTGATCAGGAACCATGAGGAGTATGAATGCGGACA
>SZYD01001052.1:0-56080 GCA_009363875.1 Mikania micrantha | reverse complement strand
TCTTTCCTTTATTAACTTTGTGCCCAGTAGCTTTTCCCCTGTGACCATTAACAACTTTATTAAAATCAAAACCACCCTTTTTCTGTTGTCTAGCAACTTGGGGTTGACTATCCTGGGTGCTCCCCTCTTTTCCCCCATTAGGAACCTTGCTCTGCACTTCCACAGCCTCTAGGCCAGCAGGAGGGGGTCTTTGCACTTCATCCCAGTAGCTATGCAGCCTTTTTGTTTTCCTTCTTTCCAACCCTTAGACTTTCCCCTTCTTAATACAGGGCACTACAGCCTCCTTGTCCAATTTCTCCTCCCCAATAACAATCACCGAAGCCTTCTCTTACATTGCGAGGAGGAATGTCCATACACCTTACATATATTGCATCTGGGGGGAACCCACTGATAAGACACTGGAAGAGTCACAATCGGGCAGGTGTAGTGTCTGTAGCTGGGTATTCAACCTCTATTTCATCTGGGAGTTTAACAGCAACTGAAACTTCAACCAGGACTCTAGCAAATCCAAGTTTGCCCCTACCATGCACACATCTCTCCCTGGTGACCTTATCCATGACCCGGGGAACTCCAATAGCACTCATGAGACGGCTGACACCAACCTTGGCCCACAAATCAATCGGGATTCCATGAACAGAAACCCAAAGAGGGATGGTAACCGGGTCAGCTTTGTCCATTCCCAAACCTGGCTCCCGCCGATTTAAGAAAATAGGAACATTTCTAATAAGCCATGGACCATTCTCCATCACATCACTCAAGCCTTGTTCACTCCTAAATTTGAAGAAATAATAACCAGCAGCATTTTTAGTCACCTTTTCCAATTCATAAGCCCTCCATTGCCTTTTAACAACAGTAGCTACATAGTTGTAATCCATAGAAGAACCCAAAAAATACCCATACAAATGCCTAGAAAATTCGGCTGCTGCCTGTTTAACATCTTCAACAGACAAAACAACCCTTCTCTTACCATCATCCATAATTGCAGGAGGTATGAACTCAAGACTAGAATCCTGAAAATCATTGTTTGATTTCAATTTATCAGCAAAAGAAATACCTTTGTTGACACCAATCTGAGGGGGGGGGGCTGGATACTCTCTGTCATTCGAACCTCAGGGACAAGAGTTTCTTGATTTACGGTTCCTGTTCTCTCAATCACCATGGGAGTAGAGCTTGGGCAGCCTTGGGATTGCACTGGTTGAGGCTTGACCCCCAAGTTGTTGTGCGAAATATGATGGGACTGATCAGAAACTGGGCGGGCGTCCATCATCTGTTGCGTCTCTTGGAGGAATTCTCGAACATTCAAATCGGCCAAAAGAGGAGAGTACCTCCAGGTCGTCTTCTTCCTACGAATACCACGAAATCCTTGCACCTGAACTCCCATTGTAGGTCGGTGATTGCCATAGTCATTTGCCCTTCTACTATTCCCTGACTTTCGGTTCTTCGAGGGAGAGCCGGGTGAGGAATCACCTTGCAGTTGGTCTTGTGGATCCTATCCCCCACTTCCATTCACCTGGTACCCAGCATTTGTCGATCTAATTTCATCCACACTTTTCGAGTATTCCACAAAATTCGGCTGATTGGGGCTAATTAAAGCTTCTGCATTACAAATAGGGGCCGCCCCATCAATGGGCTTATCCGGTGGTCGGTCATTGTGAGAAATTAGTGGATGAATTCCACCAATTGATCGTTCCATTGGCTGAAGAAGAAGATGTTTCTGGTAGAGCGAATTTTTAGAAAGAGAGAGTAGAGAAAGAAAGAAAATCACAAAAATGAAAAACCATAGGGTTTAGTGGTTAGGGTTTAGGGTTTAGGGTTTAGGGTTTGGGTGGGGGATGGGGGTTGGGGTTGGGGTTGGGTTTGGTTTGGGTTTTGGTTAGGGGTAGGGGTTAGGGTTAGGGGTTAGGGTTTAGGGTTTAGGGTCTAGGGGTTAGGGTTTAGGGGTTTAGGGTTTAGAGGTTTGGGGTTTCGGGTTTCGGGTTTCCGGTTAGGGGTTTCTGGTTAGGGGTTTCGGGTTAGGGGTTTCGGGTTCGGGGTTTAAGGGTTCGGGGTTTAGGGGTTCGGGCTTCGGGGTTCGGGCTTCGGGCTTAGGGCTTAGGGTTTTGGGTTTCGGGTTTCGGGTTAGGTTTAGGGTTTAGGGTTTTTTTTTTGGATAAAGGGCAGAGCTCGGAAAAATATATAACAACAAATCAAACAATTACATAGTGACTAGAGGGGCATACCCCCTGAAAAGCTCATTTCCGAGAAACCCGGAAAGGCTAACAAAAAAACCAAGCCCAATGGGCCTACAACTACCATATCTATACGAAAACTCTTTGAGTCTAATGCTAGACAAAACAGACCATAGAATATAACCCAAAGTAGAAAACAACTCATATCTATTGGACATAAGAGAGATAAGCCCAATCCACACAATATTGTACATTACAAGCCCATCCGGGAAACCCAAAAACAGTCCATAGTAACAGTTCTTGGTGATCCAAAAGCTGCTCCAAGGAGAGCAGGTACCAGCCAGCCAGGGGCCATCCAGGAGCTCAGCAAGAGCCAAGAAGGGACTGCAAAGGGTCTTCAATGGGCCGCATGTGGCCAAACTGGAGCCCCAACAGTCATCACTTGAGCCAAAGCCGGCCCAACCAGGAGCGAAGCAATCCACAGACCAGCCCAAGAAAACCGAAGCAGCAGCCAACCCCTTGATCGGCCCAGGCCAAACAGAATGAGTACTCAGCCATTCAACCCACTCAAATAACCCCAAGACTACCTGGACATCAACTCAAGAACAGCAAGCAGCCCCATGCCAAACAGGAAGGCGGGCCACATCCAGCAGAATTTTTCGACCAGGGGATGGTCACACCCACCAGCATAGTGATTCAGCAGCATGGCAGCCCCTGTAATACCCATACCAACAGACCAAGGAGGCCAAAAACACTGCATAACACCAACAGAAGCCCCAACCTTATCACAATAGACCCAGCCCCCATGATTAGAACAACAACAACCTCCATAATGCTGCCAAGCTCCCATTCCCTCGGCCAACCTATCAGTTTCCATCTTCCCACACAAACCAGGAACAAGCTTTATCAACCTAGGCAAACCACACCATAGAATCCCACACCAATCAAGAACCAGCCCTATCCAGCTTAGGAAACAGCACCCCCTGAACAGCCGAAGGAACAACCATAAAGCCGGACACCCACCAATGACATCCGAGAACAAAAAAGCCCAGATCATCATCCCCTGATGTCGAAGGGTCTCTGCCTTCCCACCAGACCAAGAACCAACCACATCAAGTAGGTCCCAAACCCAAAACCAAACAGGGAGGCCTCCCATGAAAGCCGAACCATGATTGCACACATACTCCCCAAGAAGACCCCAGCCCCTAGCAACAAAGGCTATAAGCAGCCCCAAACCCACCCACACAACTGTGAACAACCAAGGCAGCAAAAAATCACCTACAACAGGCTGCAACAGCCGAATATGACCATAACAAACCCAGAGCTGATGAAGCCACCTGTTAACCCTTGCATTTCCCTTCCATATAAGGTAGCACAAGCCCCTGTACAACCCAATATACACCCAAACAGCAGGCACACCCCTAACCCTAACACAGGCCAAAGGACTCAGCCACAAAAAAGGCATGCAAGACTCACCAACCCCAGACCTGCTCACAATAGCCAAAGGAAAACCCCAAGCCAACCCACTAACACAAAAACCCAACAAAAACAAAAAAAGAACAGCAGCGATAGAAAACAAAACAAAAGCAAGAAAGGCTGCAAGCCAAACACAAAACACACAAGCCATAGAATTGGCCTGCCATAAGGGCAGCCATCCCATTGCTCTCCTCCTCCACATCCTCGATCGCATATAGCATGTTAATGCCCAGACTAGTAACCTGTTCCTTGAAATAAATCCAATCTGCCACCGACCAAGCAACCATATTTTTGGCCTTTACTGCCCTAACATTAGATTTAAGGGCTCTTAAGATGGCCTGTTTTTTGTTATCTGGAAGAGGATGTGGGGGATTAACATCCAAAAGATTGTCCTCAATAAAGGACTCATCATCCACCACTAAGTAATCCGGTTGAAGACCCCTAATAAGACACTGATCTGTAAAAAAATCACATTCTTCAGGGCCCCAGGAATTAGCAATCATAGTTGGGACTGCTTTAGTGCAATTGATGTATCCCAGAATGAGGGACTTCTTGTAATCAGATAAGTTGGTAGCAGAAGAAGCAGGACCTGCAATGGAGTCCAGAATAGAGGCTGGAAGGATACGACCCAGATCCATATCGACTTCTTTGTTCATAGAGCATTCTGGAACACAAGTAGTAGGCTCTCCTTGCACAGTCACCTTATCCACAACCAAATCAGCCTTATCCAGACCTGTACTTCCCTTGTCCCCTTCATTATTCCCCTCCAGAGCTGTATACCTATTCCCAAGGGAGATACCGTCATCACCTTTGCTGATACCCTTAGAGCTACTTTGGTTTTTCTTCTTGCCAGTATCCCCATTCACTGCCCTTGAAAAGTCAAACCCATTTTGCTTCTGTTTTCCTTTTTGCATCCCCCCATTTCCCTTATTGCTAACATATCCCTGGCCCATGGACCCTTTAGATTGACTAGCAGCCACCTCTGGCTTGTCTTGGGCCTTGTTCTTCTTTCCACGACTAACAGGAACAAACCCACCTTGGCTACTTGTAGATGGATCCTTAAGGGCATTAGAACTACTATCCTTTGGGGATGAGGGACCCTCATTATCAACAACAGTGGTCTCATTAGGGGTCACCGGAGCCATGAGCTTATCATCCTTGGGCCGCACTTTACATTGGGCAAGGAAATGACCATAGACCCTGCAATGACTACATCTGGGCAGCTTCCACTGATAGGAAACATCTAACCCAACAACATGGCTAGGATCATCACCCTTGGCCGGGTATTCCACCTCAACCACCTCCGGAAGATCATCAACAGCAGAAACCTCCACTAAGACCCTAGCATATCCCAATTTACCTCTGCCATGATAGCACCTTTCTTTGATAACTTTATCCATAAGCTTCGGCACACCTATGGCACTCATCAACCGGCTCACTCCCTCCCTATTCCACAAGTCAAGAGGAACACCATGGACGGCCACCCAAAGCGGGATAACTTTGGGCTCAACCTTCTGCATGCCCAGCCCTGGGCTCCATCTATTCAAGATTAAGGGGATGCCTCGGATCATCCATGGGCCATTTTCCATCACATCTAACAACCCCTGCTCATATTTGATCCGAAAGAAATAGCATCCTGAGGAGCGCTTTGTCACCTCATCAAGCTGATAAGCAGCCCATAACCTATGCACAATCTTGTCAACATAATGATAATCCATAGTAGTTCCCAAAAAATAACCAAACAAGTGGTTAGCAAGAGCAAGTTCCGATTTCTGGACATCTTCAACAGAAAGATTACTCGTTTCTTACCATTTGATAAAGTGGCAGGCGGGAAGAATTCAAGAGCAGCATTTTCTAATTCCCTACCTTGTCTGATCAAATCCGCAAATGAAAGGGGGTCGTGCGTACTTGGACTAGCAGTAGAATCAACCTCCATGGCTCCCACCAGGGGCAATCACTCATAATTCACACCCCTTGGGGGATGGAACCGGTGTTCCTGTGTTGAAAGGGGCTTCTCCTTCATCATAGATGTCGTCTCTTGCACGAATTGTTGTACCCTAAGGTCCGAAAGTAGAGGGGAGAACCTGACCTTTTTCTTGTCCCTTCGAACCCTACCCGCACCATTGATTTTGGCAACACCATCCGTTCGACTGAAATTCCTGATGTACCGTCGATCCCCATGGGGAATGGTAGCTCCAGCTTCCTTCGCAAGGGCTGGTTCCATTTCGATTTCTTCAATTTCACTATCTTGCTCATCAGCTCCTATCGGTCCAGATTGGGTGCTATTTTCAGCCACCCCCACATTAGGAAGGCCCTCTTTTACCCCCACTCTAGTCCTGGCTAACTGCTCCACCACCCATGGTGGTTTGTCCGGTGGTAGAGGCTGAGGAATGGAGTCCTCAACCGATGGTTTCATCATACAGAAAAGGGAGCCGGCTAGAGAGTGTTTTAGAGAGAGAATTTAGAGAGAGAAAGAAATTGCAAAAATGAAAAACCATAGGGTTTTGGGTTTAGGCTTAGGGCTTAGGGCTTGGGCTTAGTGCTTAGGGCTTAGGGGTTAGGGGTTAGGGTTAGGGGTTTGGGGTTTGGGGTTTACGGTTTACGGTTTACAGTTTACGGTTTACGGTTTAGGGTTTAGGGTTTAGGGGTTAGGGGTAGGGGTAGGGGCTAGGGTTTAGGGTTTGGGGTTTGGGGTTTGTGGTTTCGGGTTTAGGGTTTAGGGTTTAGGGTTTAGGGGTTAGGGGTTAGGGTTTAGGGTTTTGGGTTTTGGATTTAGGGTTTAGGGTTTTTTTTTTGGCTAAAGGGCATTTGCCAGGAAAAATGTATAACAACCAACAAAAGAATTACATTAAGACCAGGGGGCATACCCCCCCGTGTAGCTCAAAATCGACAAACCCGAAATGGCTACCAAAACAGCAAGACCCCATAACATCAAAATGCTACCATACAAGTACATACAACACGAAGGACCTACACATTTACTAGCCCCATCCACCAGGCCAACGGCCAAAAAACACCAAACAAAGCCCATACTAACCCAACAAAGTAAAGAAAAATATATGGCCCAATACATACACAAAATGGGCCCAACATTACAATGAGTACCATTGAACAACCCAAACAAAAGGCAGCCCATAGCCCAAATCAAACCACCCACCGGCTCCTTCTTAGAGAACCAGGGCCCAACAGGCCCAGAACACCCCATGGGGCCTAAATACCGGCCAAAAGGAGGAATCCAGCCAAGCTTCCAAGCCCCAAGGAGACAATGGATCAACCAGTCAGCCACGGCCGACCAGGGGGCCAAGGCAGCCTGATGAAAACAGCAAAGGCAAGAGGCGCACTGGCCAGACCCCATCAAGCAATCCCCAACACAGTTGTTATACCACCTCCTATTCAACCATCTTTGACCCATAAAAAGACCATGATGACCCATCTTCCAAGCCCAATAAACTAGGTAATTACCAATCCATCTAAGTTGAACCCAGTCTCTATAACACCCAGAGAGCAACCAAAACAGCAGAGGACCATACCAAGAAGCAATCCAGTCCAGCCCAGTAACTGAAACAGCATGATGCTTGGGGGTCTTAGGACTGACCAAAACAACCCAAGAACCAAAAGCATCACCAACCGAGCCACAAAACTCCCTCAACACAGCCAACAGGACTCCAACCAGCCAAGGAAAGCCAATGCAGCCCGCACCAGCCCTATCCACCTGCGGAACAGGCAGTCCGACAGCAAACAACCAGCCTAAGATTGTGTGCAGAACCAGAACAGCCGTACCAAAGCCGGTCCAAGTAACCCAAAAACTAGAATTAGAAGCATCCCAACAGAGCTCAACATTCTCCCCTATCCAACTAAGATAATTCCAGCCCCTATACAACCGTACAAACAGCCACCTCTCCCCTAAAGAAGACCCAAAAACCAAAGAGGACCCAAAGTCACTAAGAAGAAAATGAAAAACATAAACCTGGGGACAAAAGGTATGAACCCCAAAACCAAGCATCTCAAAAAACCCAGAAACAAGGATCCTATACACAAAAACCAACCAACCCAAAAAACTGGAAAAAAGGCAAAACATTAAATTATGTGTACTGGTGCTTATCCCCTCTCTTAGCCTTAAAGTGGCCCGCCATAAGGCTAGCCATTTCATTGGCCTCCTCCTCAACATCTTCAATGGCATAATCTCGATCAATCCCCAACTGAATCACCTGATTCTCAAAAAAGTCCCATTCAGCCGGGGACCACTTAACCGTATCTGTGGCCTTTACAGCTTTAGCTTTGGACTTGAGAGCCTTTGTAATGGAGGCTTTAGCAGCTTCAGAAATATCATCCTGTTTTCTAGGAGGGGTGGAGCCTTGAGCCTCCATAGGGTTGTCTTCAAAAAATTCCTCATCATCTCGAACCAAGTAGTCCGGGTCAAGATCCAACATAGAACAATGGTTAGCGAAAAAATCCCACTCATCTGAAGTCCAAGAATTAGCAACTGAAGCAGGGACAGCTCTGGTGAAGTTAATGTATTCTAAAATAAGATACTTTTGCTGCTCCGAAACAACACCAGCAGGGGGCGGGTAACATTCGCAATGTTGGGACCAGAATAGACTCCCGGGCTGGTAATGGATCTAGGGAGAATCCTGCCCACCTCAGTCTCAACCACCATGTTTAAGACACAAGAACCCAACTCCTTATCCCCCTTAGCCGCAACCCTGTCCTCAACGACCTCCAAGACAGAGAACCGGTTATTAGTTTCCAAAACCTAAGGTTGCTTCCCTTTATCTTTGTTCTCAGTAGCCCGAACCTTATCCCCCTTGTTTGTGTTAACATTATTCCCCTTGTTTACATTATTCGCAGTATCCTTACCCTTTTGACCATTAACTGCCCTAGTGAAATCAAACCCACCATTTTTCTGTTTTTTGGCAGCTTGAGGTTGGCTGGCTTTTGAGATCCCCTTAGTTTCCACCTTAGAACCATTAGGCTGCACTTCTACTTCCCCTGAACTAGCAGCCTTTAGGGCCTTAGTAGCCCCATTACCTTTGTCCTCTGCATCAACCTTTCTCCTTTCCCCTTCCTTAGGACAAGGCCCAGCAGTCTCCTTCTCCAATTTATCTTCCCTATTACTATACAAAGCAACCTTTTTCTTGCACTGAGAGGGGGAATGACCATACACCTTGCAAGCATTACACCTTGGGGGAACCTATTGGTAAGAGATAGGTAAAGTAACAATCCGGGGTGGGGTAGTGTCGGTAGGCGGATATTCAACCTCTACCTCATCCGGGAGCTTTATAGCAGCTGAGACTTCAACTAGGACTCTAGCAAAACCAAGTTTGCCCCTACCATGCACACACCTTTCCCTGGTGACCTTATCCATGACACGAGGGACCCCAATGGCACTCATAAGCCGGCTGTGACAATCCGGCATTCCGGATTAACTCAATTAACCAAAAGTTATCGAAATGATACGAAATCGAACAAAAATCAAAATAAAAGGATTGGAATTAAACAAAATAAGTTTAAAACATTTAAATCACAAGGATTACAATTGCAATTGATTAAATATACACAATTTTGACTTTTAAAGTCAAAATTTCAATGAAAATCAACGAGAAATCCAAAATTCGTATTATAAACCTGAAATTAATTGAATTGAATGATCATAAAACATATAATAATGATAATTAACGGTTATTAACAATTAATTGGCCATCAATTGGAGAATTAAAGCCATTAACGACACATTTATGTAGAAACCGTCATTAAGTGGCTATAAAAACACAACATTCGATTAAATTTCGCACAATTGAACCTCTATACATCCTATTCGGCACTCTTAGAGATTGTTTCACAAAACAATTCGATTCCAGAAGCTTGGGTTGAAGATTTCGAATGAGAACTTGGCCGAACTCCACCTCCAAGTCGATTTTTATCAATTGGACATCAAATCAGGTAACAATCGATCTATACACAACCTAAACATGCCGACTAAGACTAACCCTATATCAATTTGGGCTTATAACAACGAATTATATGAATTCACATCCTAGGGTTCTTGAACAAAGACGAGTTGGGGGTTTTTGTGCAAACGAATATAAAAATCAAATTAAACTATGCTATAAGTTTCAGAACATGCCGATTAACAAAACCCATACATCAATTTCATCACATTATAACGAATTGATTAAGTTCAAGTTTCTAGGGTTCTTAGAGAATCCGATTTGGGGGTTTCCATATTAATGAGTATAAAACTCGAATTAAAACTAACAGACAGTTTCGAAATCTTCCTTTTAAGGAAAAGCCTATGATGATTGGATCGAATAACATCGAATTGTAGGATTTTGATTTCTAGGGTTTTGTTGAAAAACCGAATTGGGGGTTTTGATGAAATTGAATCTGAAAATCAAATTAATTACCACAGAGAGTTTCGAAATCCTTGTATTAATGAAAACCCCATGAAATCCTAGTTCATAACCAACGAATTTAACAAGATTAGATGATGGGTTTGATGGTTCACGTTCGAAACCGATTATGACACAAGTGGGTGTTCTAAATTGATGATTTTCTTGAATTAAAACTGGAGTGGGACTCGGTTTGATTATTGAAACAAAACCCCTATGGTTTTGGAACTGATTGGGTTCGAATTCATGGTCAATTGAGGGGCTAATGGTTTGGTTAGTTAAACAAGGGGGAACCCACGGTTAAAGGTTAAAAGAATTCATTCCTAAACACTAATGCAAAAGTGAAGTTGGATCAGATGGTTTGGGCGCGCGTATGTGATCCAGGACGTCGCGGGTTTGAATCCGGCCCAACCGGTTTTTGTAATTAAAAACCAATTTTGGTTTTTGATCCGTAACTTCTTCGTTCTAACTCCGATTCGATCCATTCAAGTTGCGTTGGAACCAGAATTCAATTCCGAACGTATTAGAATAATAAAATCTATATTTTGACATGAAACCATTAATCGCGTATAAATATGCGTGTTTAACGAAATCGTATATAATCGAACGATTTAAACAAACGAACTTAACACCGTGCTTACTTTTGTATGTGCATTTCTAACACTCTAACATACGTGTGTTGACACGTATGTGATTTCACACATTAAACGACATTCCGGATAACGCAAAGTTATTGTTAAAACACAGATTTCTCGTAGAAGACAGTTTACGCGATTCCACGTGTGTTGATCATTCTGTTTGCTATCAAAGGTGCGTACACGGCCCCTTTCTTATTTTAACTGTTTTGGGGGAGAAAACATGTGCAACAAACATTTTAGATACATATCACTTGCATGAGTTAGCTGTTTACAATAAGTGCAAACATAGCATTACAAAGCCTTACATTTCGAACCGTTTAGTTTGCCGTAGTGCAAAGCGTGGTAGTTGAAGATAGATCTATTGGGTTTGACAAACCTCACTTGGTAGATGGGATCTACGCAGGTGTTTGACTGACCAAACACTCATTACTATTGTTTGTGATTGTAGGATCAGATGTTCTCATTTGATCAATAGCAGCGGAATTCAAAGATGAATTCGATCAAAATTAGCAAGAACAGAGTTAATCTAATAGAACAGTAAAGCACAGGTGGTTATAGAAAGAGAATTCTGTAAAAGGAATGATTCATTCAATTCGTACTAACTTCGTTAAAATTACAATGTGTCAACTGCCCTAATATAGAAGCAGTGACGTCTGATGATGTCACAGGATGTTGACATCTAACAGACAAAAGATAACTACTGAAAATAACTAATCTACTGAGAATGTCTTCAACATCTGAAGACATCCTCTTACAACTACTGAAAAGATAAAACTACTGAAATAGCACTACAACTACTGAAGGCTAACTACAACAGCTGAAAGCTAACACTTCAGCTGTTGTGAACAACATCTGAAGACTTGCTCTTCAGAGCTTGTAACTCTTCAGATCTTCTCTTCAACAGTTGTTTGTCTTCAGCCGTTGTGCTCTTTTTCAGTTGTTGTGAGCCTGTGGGACTTAGAGGATTTTCTGATCAGGCTCATTGGTTCTTTTGGTCCAACAAACTCCCCCTGAACCAATGCAGCCAAAACCTCTAATTATTAGTTGTCCCACTTATTGTTGATTTTCCAGGCAGAAAGATGTGTCTTTTTCCTTAGAGATCAGCTTCTAAGATGACCAGTTAAGTGTAGGCCTGGATGACAGCAGCTACAGAAGATCTAACAGTTGAAGAATGAGAGAGAACTCCAATTGGGGAATGGACTAAGAGTTGTTGCCTCTCTCATTGAAGCTACTGCCCATGCACAAGTTTAAAAGATTCTCTGACATAGGCTTCCAGAAGAACTACTTGATCTTCAATGGTTAGTTGCTCTGGCTCACCTTCAAAGAAGAACTCAGGTCCATAGTATTCAGAGAGGTACCTGCATGTGGACCCATTGTGCAATTCAATCCTTGTGATTTCTCTGTATACGAATTCATCTGGATGTTTTCCTTCCAGGAACAATTGTAGCTCATTCTTCTTTACCCCTTCCATTCTTTTGTATACCAGCCCCTTCTTGATCATTTTGTTTTCCAATAGCTTGGACACTGGCATCTTAGCATTGTAGACCTTTTTAAAATCATCAATGATTTCCCAAGGGTCCATCACAAATCCAGCCATAATGTCAGCACTTATCACCTTTTTGATTCTTCCTCTGTAGTCTTGTGGAATGTTTCTTTTGTGTATCCTGTGTTGCACCCTTAGGTCAGGCCATACCCGGATTACTTCTTTCCTGTGCTGGAAGGTATGCCTTAGTGCAAACAATCTTTGTGCTTCCTTTCTCATAACTGTTAGTGAGGAAGTCTGAGGGTAGTCTTTGTCTACCAATCTCAGAATTTTGTCATCATATAATCTCTGACTTTCTTCTTCTTCTATCTTCACTTTTACAGCTTGCATCTGAGATTCAGGAGTCATTACAGGAATAATGGAAGACTCAGGCTTTTTCAGTTTTAGAACAGTTGACAAAGGTTGCCTATCTTCATCATCTTCCTCCTGAATCAACAGCTTTCTCCTCTTCTTGAGAGGTGCATCAATTGTTTTGACAGCTTTTGATTTTGAGATGGAAGTGGCTGATTTTGGAGCAGGTTTCTGAAAGTTAAGCATGCTGGAAGTGAGTTCCTGTTGAGATTTTTTAAGCAACTCCTTCTTTTTCTTCAGACCTACCACATCCATTGCTTCAACAATCAGTTCTTTGTTAGGAGTCTCAGAGCTGCATATCTTTGTTGTAACTTTGATAAGATTATCCCTATCCCAAGCCCTGATCTCAGCAACTGATCTCCCTAAGAATTTGGCTACAAATCTAGACATGACATGAAGTCTCTCACTTTCTTCCTTGTCATATTGCTTCCAAATATTGTCTATGTGATTTATTTCCAATTCCCTGATCTTCGTATTCAGATCTTCAGGTTCAGCATTTTCCTTGAAAAGGTGACTTATAATCTCATCCATGGCTTGAAAGTGAACTTGATCAGCCTGTTGTACTAGCTTCTGAAGCTCAGACATTTCAGGCTCTATCACATCAGCAGCCTTTTCAACTACATTCTTTTCAGCTTTTTCACTTGAAATCTCTTTCTCTACAATCTTTTCAACCATATCAGCCTTGGAAGATTTCTTCTGCCTTTTGTAGGTAAATTTCAGAGGAGATGCAGGCTTTTCAGAATCTATAGTTTCAACTTGTACACTCACTTCCTGTACATCACCAGAGTCTTTTCTTTTTGTCTCTATGACAGGACTAGACTCCCCCTTTTTGGCTGCAGTTGGTGTAGGAGGTTTAAGGCTAGAGAGAATTGTTTGAACTGCACCATCTATCATTGTTTGGATTTGTGTTGGTGAGGGAAGTAGTTTGTCAAGAGAATTAGAAATAAGGGTTTGAAGTATGGGAGTGAGGAGAGGAAGAGCAGCAATGAAAGCAGCAACAAATGCTTCTGGGGGGTTTGAGCCCAGAGGATTTGTGCCTGAAGCAGAGGCTGGTGGTTGTTGTTGTTTTGGTGTGGAGGATGAAGTGTTTTGGTGACCTCCAGAAGTTGAAGGTGCCATCTTTGGGTTAATAGGGGAAGATGGACTTTTGTCCTTGGACATCTTGGTGAGCAGCTCATTGAGTCTGCAGACCTCAGCCTCAAGGAGTTTGTTTTTATGTAGAACATCAACTAGGGTCCGTTGGTCATCAGTAGCCTTGGCTAAATCATCTGACCTTCTGAAAGTATCAGAATATACCTGAGTTGAGTGTGGCTCAACATGTTCAGGTGCCCCTTTGTCTTGGTACTGGGGACTTCCAACCTCAGGGTTAAGCCCATCATCAGTTGTTGCCTCTGACAGGGTCTTAGCTATGTTACTACCAGCAATCACTCCAAATGATGGAGGTGAAGAAGTAGCAGCCCTGTCAGATGTCAGAATCTCTCTGTCCACACTAGGAGATCTGATGTGGTAGTCAGAATCCTGTGGGTTATCAGAAACACTTTGATCCTCCCCCTCAATGTTGGAGCTAATCCCAGTTGTAATAGGTGTCTGGGTAGGGATAGGAGTGTTTAACTGATCCAGGATTTGGTCAATTACAAAAGTGGGGCTTTGTGGGGTGGTTTCAATAGGAATAAGCTGTGAAACAGATTGCACCCGGGGAGAATGGTGCTTTTCAATAGAAACCTTTTCAAGTGAAATAGGCTCTAGAAGTGTGGCTACCCCTTCCATGGTTGCACCAAGTTCCTGTTGAGAGGAATCCTGTGCGGTTTCAGCTGGTGGAGTCTGATGGACCACTGGCTGACTACTTCCAGTGGCCATATCATGCCTTGGTGAGGCATGGGCAGACTCAGGGGACTCATTTCCCTGAGCAGCCTTTTTGGGCTTTTGAGATTGTGGTTTGGTGGGGACTTTGGATTTTGATTTTGAAGTGGAGACTGTGGGTTCCCGAAGCTTGGGTTTGAGCTTTCGGGCAGCCTCTTTGAGAGTGGGGTTGGTGTTGTGTCGGGAATATACCTCCAGTAGAACTGCTGGAGCAGAGATCCCCTGACCAACAAGGCCATTTTGATTTAACTGTTTTTCTATGATGGCCATGATAAAACGTGGGTAAAGAAGCCATCTAGAAGAAACAGGTTTAGAAGCATGTTCAGTTAATTCAGAAAATAGGATTTGTGAAAAATTTAGTTTTTGAGATTCGAGAATGGAGAATAATACCTGCTGCCACCTGGAGGACATCTGGTCCCATGATGATGATTTTGGAGCTAGACAGATGTTGATCATGTGGAAGATAAGACGCTCCGGATCATTGAAATTCTTCTTGTACAGAGTTGAATCGCTTAAGTCACCTTGGTATTCATGACTTGTGAAACAGAGGTCAAGTAGGTTCTTTGGGAATTAGGTGACTAAGTTTGCATCATCAAGTTGAAGAACCTCCCTCAGTTCGGCGGGACTGATGTGGACAGTGTATCCATTGACTGTAGATCGAAGAGAGATAACACCAGTGCCGATGTTGATGAGCTCGACATTCATCCAGAATTGATGAATGGATTCAACATGAAGTGTGGGATTGATAAGAAACGCAGTTTGGAATTGCGATGCATTCATGAGATCAACGGCTTCATCAAATTTTGACCAGAATGAGGATTTGGTGAGGTATGCAACAGAGTTATGACGAGGTTTAAGGTTCATGGTCGCCATGGAAGCAGATGCTTGAGAGGGAAGATAGGTTTTTGAAAAAGATAGAAAGTTCTGATGAAGTGGTAATGAAACAACTGAAGAAGGTTTGATATAAATAGAGAATTAAAATATGTTCTTCAGATGTTATAAAAAGAAAACAGCAGAGGTTGAAACAACTGAAGAGTAAAGTTGCTCATCAGGTGTTGGTGACAGTTTTTGTTCATCAGCTGTTTTCATCATGTACTCATCAGACTTTGTGAAACATCAGATTTTCTCATCAGATGTTGGAAAAATTTGTCATCAGACCTTGTGAACAAAAGTTGTTCATCAGGCGTTGTGAAATATTTTTGACCTTCAGTACTTTGTCAACCAAAACCCATCAGTACTTTTAACTTAGAATATTGGTAAAGGTCATATATTTCCTTGAATCAGTACTTGTGATATTTATCAGTATTTACTGAAAATATCAAAAGTTGCAAGGTTATACAAAAATTTGAGTTGTGGACAAAGGGAATATTTTTGTATTTTTGAAAATTTTATCTGGTGAATGGAATTTTATTAGTGTGAAAACCAATTTATTCAAGTTGCAGCATACCAAGCCTTAGAACTAAATTTTGAAAAGTTGAAGTGTCTAAAGGCTTAGTAAAGATATCTGCAAGCTCATCAGCACTAGGAACAAACTTTGGATCAATCAGACCCTTTTCAAAACAATCCCTTATAAAATGATGTCTGATCTCAATATGTTTTGTCCTAGAGTGCTGAACTGGATTCTTGACAATACAAAGAGCTGAGGCACTATCCATTAACAATGGTGTCTTAGACTCTTTGATGCCATAATCCAAAAGTTGAGTCTGAAGCCAGAGAATTTGTGAAGTACAGCTTGCAGCAGCAATGTACTCGGCTTCAGCTGTTGAAGTGGCCACAGATGTTTGTTTCTTACTTTGCCAAGAAACCAGACAGTTTCCCAGAAACTGACAACCACCAGAGGTTGATTTTCTGGTAAGTTTGCATCCTGCATAGTCACTATCAGAGAAAGCAACCAGCTTGCAGGAATGCCCAGTGGAGTACCAAATTCCCAGAGATTGAGTGCCCTACAAGTATCTGAAAATTCTTTTAACAGCAATTAAATGAGATTCTTTAGGTGCAGCCTGAAATCTGGCACAAACACATGTAGCAAACATAATATCTAGCCTAGATGCTGTGAGATACATCAAGGACCCAATCATACATCTATAAAGAGTTTCATCAACTGATTTACCTTTCAAATCTGCATCAAGTTGTGTGGTGCTGCTCATGGGGTTAGAACATTGTTTACAGTTTTGCAAATCAAATTTCTTTAACAAATCTTTTGTGTATTTGGCTTGATGAATGAAAATGCCATCAGTACTTTGTTTGATTTGAAGACCCAAGAAAAACTGTAATTCCCCCTTGGCACTCATTTCAAAATGTTTGGTCATTAACTCAGTAAACTCAGCACACAACTTTGGATCAGATGAAGCAAAAATTATGTCATCAACATAAATTTGAACAAGAAGCTTATGCTGTCCTACTTTCTGTATGAACAAAGTTTTATCAATGGAGCCTCTAGTGAAATTATTTTTAAGAAGAAAAGTGGATAGAGTGTCATACCAGGCTCTAGGTGCTTGTTTCAGCCCATAAAGAGCTTTATCAAGCTTGTACACCCAATCAGGATGTTTATTGTCCTCAAAACCTGGTGGTTGACACACATACACTTCCTCTTTTATTTTACCATATAAGAAAGCACTTTTGACATCCATTTGAAAAACTTTTAGTTTGTGTAAGGCAGCATATGCTAAAAACAATCTAATTGCTTCCAGTCTAGCTACAAGGGCAAAAGTCTCATCATAATCAATACCTTCTTCCTGTGAGAACCCCTGTACAACCAGTCTGGCCATGTTCTTAACTATTTGACCATTTTCATCAGTTTTATTCCTAAACACCCATTTAGTGCCTATTGCACACTTACCTTGGGGTAAAGGAACCAGCTCCCAGACTTTTTGTTTCTGGAACTGCAACAACTCCAACTGCATTGCCTCCACCCAGCCATTGTCTTTGAGTGCTGTGTGATAGTTCTTTGGCTCTTGCTGACTCACAAATAAAGCATGAAGACAAAAATTTGACAATTGACTTCTTGTGGAAACACCAGCAGAAATGTCACCCAGAACTTGAGATAATGGATGATCCTTCAGTTCTTGATATGGAATAAGATCAGTGCAAGTGTTTGCTGGGGGTTCAGCTGCTGTAGATGTTGATGAAGAACCAGGGAACAGTTCAGCAGGAATTTCAAATGATGTAGAAGAATCCAGAATTTCATCAGCATTTGTATTTGGAGGAACAACTGGAGCATCAGATTTAGCAGACAATGGCAGATTATCACTAAATCTGAACAGATGAGTACTTTCATCTTCATCATCATGACTTCCTTGAATATTTCCTGTAGAAACTGTTGATGGAACTGCTTTAAATGCATCATCTGTTACAACAATAGACTCAACTGGTGATTGATAGAATTCATGTTGCAAGATGTCTAGATTAAACAGCTCAACAGGATTTTGTGGAATAGAATCTTTTGGACATTCATTGAATTTGACATGAAGAGTTTCTTCAACCATCTTTGTTCTGCAATTGAACACTCTGTAAGCCTTGCAAGTTGAAGAATAGCCAACAAAATATCCTGCATCAACTTTGGAGTCAAACTTTTTAAGTTGATCTTTGGTATTGAGGATATAGCAAGGACACCCAAAAGCTCTGAAGAAGGAAATCAAAGGGGTCAAATTATGAAGCAGTTCATAAGGAGTTTTTAACCACCTTTGATTCACCAAAACCCTGTTGTGCACATAACAAGCAGTATTGATAGCTTCTGCCCAGAAAGTCAATGGCAAACCAGAGTCAGCTAGCATTGTTCTAGCAGCTTCAATCAATGTTCGGTTTTTCCTTTCAACTACTCCATTTTGTTCAGGAGTTCTAGGGATGCTGTACTGCCTCTTGATACCCTTTGGCAGATAAAAGTCATCCAGAATATGATTTCTGAACTCTGTGCCATTATCACTCCGTACACACTTGACAGGAAGAGAATATTGCTTCTCAACATACAACACAAAGTTTATAATGGACTTGGCAACCTCATCCTTTGAGTACAAGAAGAAGGTCCAGACAAACCTTGAGTAATCATCAACAATTACTAAGCAATACTTCTTCTTTGCCATACTCATAACCTTCACTGGCCCAAACAAATCCATGTGCAACATTTGCAAACAACCAGTGGATTTGGGATCACCAATTGGAGGAAAAGAAACTTTGTGTTGCTTCCCTTTCAAGCAAGCAGTGCAATTCTCATCACAACTAAAATCCTTCATTGGAAGACCTCTAACAAATCCATGTTTCACCAGTTGATTCATGTTTTTGAGATTGACATGACCCAACCTTCTGTGCCATCGATTAGATTCCTGGAGAGAGGCCTTTGAAAATAAACAAGGATGACCTTTAACAGAAATTTTCTTTGACAAATCAAAGGCATAAACCTTTCCCACTCTGTTAGCCTTAAGGAGAGTATACTCATCTAAGACTTTGCTAATAAGAGGCAGCACTTCAGAAGACAATATCCTACAGTCTTGCTTGGTGAAAAGAGAAATGTGACCCTTATCACACATCTGACTGACACTCAGAAGATTATACTTAAGATTTTCTACATGATTTACATCATCAAACCTTATCTCACCATTTGTCACAAAACCTTTTCCTATAATGTAACCCTTAGCATCATTTCCAAAAGATACAAATCCCTTCCTTCCTGTAAAATAGTCATTAAGAAGAGATCTGCTCCCAGTCATATGCATGGATCCTCCACTGTCAACATACCAGATGCTATTTTGGCATGCTGAAGGACCCTGCATACATCAACACACTCAGTTAGACTTTTGGACCCAAACCATTTTGGTTTTGGGTCTGTTAACACATGAAGAAACAAAATGTGCATTGTCAGTTGAAGCAACACTTGAATCATTCTTATCAGATGATTTAGTCTTGACTTTTGATTTTGGTTTCTTCTTCTGAAATGAGACAACAGATGCCTCTGCTAGATTGACTCTGCCTAGCAATTGTTGCATCATTAACATCAGTTGATTATGGTTTTGTGTCAAGATTTTGATTTCATTAGACACATTAGGACCTGACTTTTGATTTTTGTGTTTTCTCACCTTAATTTCTTTAATTGATGAAGAATCTTTCAAGTGTTGTTTCTTTGAATCTGGAACCACCCCTTTACCTTTCTTGGACTTATTTGATTCATTTCCATGTGAGGTTTTTCCAGATTTTGAACTTACTGATGATTCTGGTACAAACTTGGAACGAAATTCAGTTTTCATTTTAAGTATGTTTTTGTTTTTATGCTTTATTTTGTTGAATTTAGAACCTTTTCTGTACCAGCATTCATCAGAGGAATGATTAAACAACCTACAGATTTCACAAGGTACCCTCTTTTGCTTTCCCTTGTGAATATCTACAAGTACTGATGACTTAGATACTGAATTTTTATTCTTCAGAACATTTGAAACATCAGTATTTGTAGACATTTTAACAACAGCTGATGTGTTGACAACCTCTGAAGAGTTATTCTTCAGCACTTGTCTATCAACACTTTTCTCATTATCAGTTGTAGCATTATCAGCTTTTTCTACAACTACTGATGAGTGACTCTGACTTATCAGAAGCCGTGCATCTTTCTCTCCAGTGCCATGCCCATCTGACTTAACCAGTTTTAAATTTAATTCATTTGACACATTTTCATCAGGATCAATCTCAATTAAAACACTATCCTGACATGTTTCATCCTGGATAACATTTGTACATCCAAGAGAATAAGAATAAGTTTCAATATCCATAGTTTCAGACTCAGATTTGCATGCACTTGAATCACTTTCAAATGATTCTTCAACATCAGACTTTTCTGAAAATTTGGTGGATTGGTATACACTGTCCCCTTCAGACTCACAGTTAAGATTTTTTGGTGTATAATCAGTTGGAGGAGCAGTGTGATTGTATCCAATACCAAACTTCACATTTGATGTTGTTTGCTTGTTTAACAGCAACTCAAACCCCTTGCAAGATTCAACCCATTTTGCACATTCTACTTGGGTTGCTGCAAGTGTTTGTTTCAGATCATTGTGTTTTACAAGCATGACTTCCACCCTAGCCTTTTCATCAGACAACTGACACTTGAGTTTATAAATTTCAGACTCTTTTTCATTCAAAATTTTTTCAAATTCATTTTTATTCTTAGTCATGACCCTTTCTAAATCCAACTTCTCATTGATTAACTCAACATTGATTTCTCTAATGGAAGCAAATGCTGAAACACATGACTCTGAACACAACTTAGCTTTGGATTCAGATGATACCTGGGATGTTGAAGAAGTTGAACTTGAGGTATCAGTTGAATCAATAGCCATCAAAGCAAGATTCCCAAATGGATTGTCTCCACCATGTGGACCAGCTTCAGAGTACATCTGCATATTGAAATCAGATAAGTCATCAGGTAAACTACTCCAATCAGCTACTCCAGGGGTGAAGAAGCTCTGATGTTGTTGTTGTTGAGGCTGTTGATTTGTTTGAGATTTGCTGGGATCAGGAAGAGCAGGTGATTGAGAGGGTATTAGTGCTGGAGTGTGAGTAGATTGTGGCATATAGAAGCAAGGATATGGATAAGGCATGGGACTTTGTGGTACAAAATGAGCTGGATAAAATTGTTGTTGACCAGACCTAGAGGATTGTTGTCCTTTGTTTTGTGGGTTATTGCTAGGAAAGGTCACAAAGGGTGCAGAGGAACTAGGTCCATTAGATTTGCACTCTCTAGCAAAATGACCAATCCTGTGACACTTGTGGCACCTCAACTTCCCTTTGTCAAAACCAACCTTGGTTTTGCCAGATAATCCGGGAAATTTTCTTCCAGTTCTTTTGTAGAACTTTTGAGATCTGATGTTGATTAATGCCATCTGACTTAAAATATCCATTTCCTCCAGATCATCATCTGGGATTCCTTTCAAGTCATCCATCACAAAGCACAGATTATCACCATAATTTCCTGCATTTCCATCAACTCCCACAAAAGCATGTTCAACATTGTTAGTAGAGAAATCAATATGTTCATCATAAGAACATTCAGACCCATTAAACTCGGACTCTTGACCAATCAAAGCAGTATTGCCGGGAATAAAGTAATCAGTGAGCTTGCCAGATGAAGACAGCTTTCTTTTCTGTTCTACCTCTCTCTCAAATGTTAAGAGTTTCCCATGGAGTTGAGTGAGGGATAGATGTTCTAGATTTGCACTGGAGCGTAGGACAATAGTATAAGTATCCCATCTCTCAGGCAATGATCTAAGAAACCTGTTATTCATCTGACTATTGGTATATTCCTGTTTAACCATTTTCAACTCAGAAATCAGATAGGAGAACCGCTCAAATTGTTGAGTCAATGACTCACCCTTCCTATGAGAGAATGTCTCATACTGTTGGGCGAGGATTTCTCTTGTGTTTGCTAAAACCTCATCGGTTCCACCGAATTGTTCTTTCAATGCAACCCAGAGATCATGAGCAGTATCATGATGCATCAAGCCAGAATAAATCTCATTCGGCAAAGCCATGGCCAGAATACCATGAGCTTTCGCATCAATTTCAAACAATCTAATATCCTCATCCGAATACATATCCGAAGGTTTCGGAATCATTAGTTTAGTTTCAGGATCAGTGATCATGGGTTTATAAGGACCATGCACTACAGATTTCCTACATCCTGCACTATTAATTGACAGGTGATGTAGCATTCGACGTTGCCAAATGTTGTACTCACTCCGAACCAGCATTGGAGGCTTGGTTGCGGATCCGGTATTGTGCGGATCATTGTTTGGAGTAGTCATGATCTCAGATTCACTCAATATCAATGAATTTCAAATGAATTAATGTAAATTCCAACCAATTGATTCAACACAGATTGATATTAAAAAAACAAATCAACAGAAGTTAACAGAAAACTTCAATCTATAACGAATTCTTACTAATCGGCTAATTCGATCAACCAGAAAACTGAATTGAGCAGTTTCAGAGATCAATTGTATAATCGATCAATGATTAACCTGCTCTGATACCATTTGTAGGATCAGATGTTCTCATTTGATCAATAGCAGCGGAATTCAAAGATGAATTAGATCAAAATTAGCAAGAACAGAGTTAATCTAATAGAACAGTAAAGCACAGGTGGTTATAGAAAGAGAATTCTGTAAAAGGAATGATTCATTCAATTCGTACTAACTTCGTTAAAATTACAATGTGTCAACTGCCCTAATATAGAAGCAGTGACGTCTGATGATGTCACAGGATGTTGACATCTAACAGACAAAAGATAACTACTGAAAATAACTAAACTACTGAGAATGTCTTCAACATCTGAAGACATCCTCTTACAACTACTGAAAAGATAAAACTACTGAAATAGCACTACAACTACTGAAGGCTAACTACAACAGCTGAAAGCTAACACTTCAGCTGTTGTGAACAACATCTGAAGACTTGCTCTTCAGAGCTTGTAACTCTTCAGATCTTCTCTTCAACAGTTGTTTGTCTTCAGCCGTTGTGCTCTTTTTCAGTTGTTGTGAGCCTGTGGGACTTAGAGGATTTTCTGATCAGGCTCATTGGTTCTTTTGGTCCAACAGTGCTAGACAATAGTGGCAAGGCAAAACATGCGATAGTATGCACTAGTCAGCTTCGGTGTCGACCGCTTATGTAAATAGTACAATGACTAGCTATCATGACTATGCAATGTGTGATTATGTGATCTACAAACATTTCTTACAAACAGCTTGTTCAAACATTTGGGTTAAATATTGTGATTTATCATTCAAACCTGTGTATGCACCTACCTTTGTGTTGACTTGATTTACATGTTTTCTCAGGACACTAAGGCACAAGCAGGGACAAGCAGGGACAAGCAGGGACTAGGACGTTGAGTCTCATGCATACAGTTTACTTTAGTTGTTGATTTAAAACATTGAACATTGTATTTATGGTTTTGCAATAGTTACTTTCTATTATTAGTTTTCAAACGCTTCCACAAAATGTTAAACTTTGATTTTACAAATTAAGACCAAAGTATGTTTGAAAATCATATAGAGGTCTTCGTTATGTCTAATGATCTGAGATCCTGGTTTGTCACGTCCCAAACGGTATGATTCCGTTAGTTGAAAATTGGGGGTGTGACAGATTGGTATCAGAGCCATTGGTTATAGCGAACTAGGTTTGCATTTGTAGACTTAGACTATAACTGTTAGACATTAGACACTTGCTTACATGATAGTTTGTATAGCACTTACATATGGTATCATGTAACAGACATGGCATCATCATCTACACCTACTCACACTAAGGAACGAGTTGTAGCATTGTCAGACATCATGACAAGGAGGATCGAATCAGTGGATGCTACAATGCACTATGGGGAGGAAATACATGTTCGACAAAGGGAGAACAGCCAATATTGGCAATGGCTTCCTGACCTCATACGCAACTGGGTGCGTGAAGAGCGAGTGCCACCACCACCAACTGCCAACACTGCTAATAGCCTTTGGACGTTACCTGCTTTTGGATATCCATTGGAACAGGCATTTGCTGCTTTTGTTGCACGCATGGAGCGTGAAATCCGCAACATGCGGGAAGTAGCAGAGATGATCACAGAGTTGCTTGAGAATAACAACTGGCTGACACAAATGTGGGATAACCTCACTGAGGAGTTGGTTAGGACTAATGAAGCACATGCAAATTTGGTGGAAACGATTTGGATGATGCGAGGGACGATCCTCGAACTCACTGCACGACTAGAAACTACTGAGTTACGTGTAGCGGTAGCCGAGGCAAGGACTGAGGAAGCCAATGCACGGGCTAGAGCATCGGCGAATGAAGTCAATATAGTGAGAGACTTGGCTGGGGAGGCCATGACCCTCATCACTGGGCATATGCGTTACCAGCATGGTGCAGTGACTGATCCAGCAGAACTGGAAGATTCATCATCAACCGTTGGTCAACCAAACGATGGAATCTAGTCATTTCATTTACTTTCTAATTAACAAACTTATATGAGTGGGTTGTACTCATAAAAGTAGATTTCGTGTTTAGTTGTTTTGCATCTTTTTGACAAACAATTGTAAGCACTAGTTTATCATAAATGATTAAGAAATGTTACCTTTATGACTATGGTAGTATGTTACATTTACTTTATGCATGAATGCTGATTATGCGATGGGTGTAGTCTCATTATGTATATTTGTAAATATGAAGATCATGGTTGGAGAGAACATTAAAATGAACGCAATGGAACTTGAGGCACTTATTAACACTCGAATCACCGAGACAATCGCAAACTATACGCAAACACACCAAACAGGATCACACGATCCAACGGGGAAACTGGTAAACCCACAAGTGTGCACGTTCAAGACATTCTTGGAATGCAAACCACGTAATTTCAAAGGATCGGAAGGAGCCGTTGGACTTCTTCGATGGATTGAACAGTTAGAATCGGTGTTTGAAATGTGCAATTGTCCGGAAGAAAACAAGGTCAGATACGCTAATGGTACTTTGGAGGGTTCAGCCTTGACATGGTGGAACTCTATCGTACAGACACTCGGCTTGAATACAGCCAATGCCCTTACTTGGAACGGATTTAAAATCCTGTTGCAGGAGGAGTATTGTCCCCGTAATGACATGCAAAAACTTGAGGATGAATACGGGCAACTCAAGATGAAAGGTTCTAATATTGAGGAATACGCTACTCGATTCCAGCAATTAGCAAGACTTTTACCCCACAGAGCAACCCCGCCTAGCAAGTGGATCAAGAGATACATTGGAGGGCTGGTATCTCAGGTCCGAAAATTGATCATATCTACAAATCCTACTACCATACAGCAAGCTGTTCGACTGGCACACCAACTGACTGATCAAGTGATGCAACGGGGAACATTACCCAAACGAACAGTAACAGCTAAGGTGGGAGACCACAAAAGAAAATGGGATAGCATTGATTCCAAGAATTTCATTCAGCAGTCATTTCAACAGAACCGCAAGCAGGAATCCAACAAGACCCATCACAATCCAAACAATAATCAACAGTCATCGGGAGGGTATAATGGTAAATGCCCAAAGTGCAACAAATGTGGATTCCATCACTTTAGTAATCAATGTGACAAGTACCGATGTCAGCGATGCAGAAAGATGGGTCACGTAGCAAAAGACTGTCGAGGGGAACTACAGGCAACCCCACTCGACCTTAGCAACACACAGAAAGGATGTTTTGAGTGTGGAATACCTGGACATTTCAAGAAGAAGTGCCCACAACTCAAGAAAAGAACGGCTAATGACATAACTACAAAAGGAAACAACAACAACAACACAAATGTTGCTAGAACAGGGCTTTTGTGATTGAAGGACGTCAGGCACGAGAAGATCCCAATGTTGTTACGGGTATGTTTCTCTCGAATTATCACTCTGCCTCTATGCTATTTGACACCGGTGCAGATCGGGGTTTTGTATCTAGCAAATCTTGCGAATTGCTAAGTATTAGTTCAACTGCTTTGGAAAACCCATACACTATATAACTAGCTGATGATAAGTTAGTTGTTGTAAACCATATTCTTAAAGGATGTGTTCTTGACTTGATGGGTCAAACACATGACATTGACTTTATGCCTACCGCTTTAGACAGTTTTGATGTAGTCATTGACATGGACTGGTTGTTCAAACACCAGGCTGAAATAGTATGCCATCAAAAGATCGTTCGTATACCGCTTTCACATGGAGAGGCACTATACGTACAAGGTGAGAAGAGCAGTACGCCACTGCGTCTCATATCTTGTATGAAGGCACACAAATGTCTGCGTAAAGGTCATACAGCAGTTATAGCACTTATAACTGAGAAGCCGGTAGCTGAGAAGAAGATTGAAGACATCCCAGTAGTTTGTGAATTTCCTGAAGTATTTCCAAAATACTTATCGGGATTACCGCCTATCAGACAAGTGGAATTTCGAATCGACCTTACACCAGACGCAACACCGATAGCTAGGGCGCCTAATCGACTTGCACCATCTGAGATGCAAGAGTTATCTACACAACTGCAAGAGTTGTTGGATAAGGGCTTTATACGACCTAGTTTTCACCGTGGGGAGCTCCAGTTTTATTTGTTAAGAAGAAGGACGGGACTTTCCGTATGTGTATTGATTACCGGGAACTTAACAAAGTTACCATCAAAAACCGGTATCCGTTATCCAGAATTGACGATCTGTTCGATCAGTTGCAAGTTTCGAGTTATTACTCGAAGATTGATCTCAGATCGGGTTATCATCAACTAAGAGTTCAAGAAGAAGATATTCCGAAGACAGCATTCAGGACGCGCTATGGCCATTATGAGTTCTTGGTCATGCCATTTGGGTTGACAAACGCTCCAGCTGTATTCATAGATCTCGTGAATCGTGTTTGTAAACCTTATCTTGATAAGTTTGTCGTTGTTTTCATTGATGACATTCTCATCTATTCTCAGACTGAGGAGGAGCATGCCGAACATCTTAGATTGCTGTTGGAATTACTGAAACAGGAACAATTGTACGCTAAGTTCTTGAAATGTGACTTTTGGATGCGAGAAGTACAATTCTTGGGTCATATAGTTAATAAAAAGGGTATACACGTTGATCCAGCGAAAACTGAAGCGATTAAGAATTGGGAAACTCCAAAGACACCTACCGAGTTACGACAATTCCTTGGATTGGCGGGTTATTACCGACGATTCATTGAGGGTTTCTCAAAGATTGCTTAACCACTTACAGCTCTTACGCACAAAGGAACGAAGTATAACTGGACGGATAAACAGGAAGCTGCATTCCAGTTATTGAAACAGAAACTTTGCAGTGCACCGATTATGTCCTTACCGGAGGGAACAGAAGACTTTGTGGTGTACTGTGACGCAATCTGCACAGGGTTTGGGATGTGTGTTGATGCAACGTGATAAAGTGATTGCTTATGCTTCACGACAACTTCGACCACACGAAAGGAATTACACTACTCATGACTTGGAGTTAGGAGCAGTGGTATTTGCCTTGAAGGTTTGGAGGCACTATTTATATGGAACCAAGTGTACCAATTACATGGATCATAAGAGTTTGCAACATATCTTTGATCAGAAGGAGCTTAATATGAGACAACGACGGTGAGTCGAGTTGTTGAATGATTACGAATGCGCAATCAAGTATCATCCGGGAAAAGCTAATGTAGTAGCTAACGCTCTAAGCAGAAAGACACAACAGGAACAAGACGGGTCCGCGCACTTATGATGACGATACATACTGACTTACCTGACAAGGTACGCAGTGCTCAGCTGGAAGCTTTAGAAAAGGATAACTTGGTACAGGAATCCTTACGGGGAATGGAGGAACAATTGGATGTTAAACCTGATGGAATTCGTTATTTCATTAACTGACTGTGGATACCTTTGCATGGTGGTTTAAGGGAACTCGTGATGGATGAAGCACACAAGTCTAAATTACCCCGTACACCAAGTGGTTGTGATACGATCTGGGTAATCGTCGATCGATTAACGAAATCTGCACATTTCTTAGCAATCAAGGAAACCGACAAGGTGGAGAAACTGACTCGTATTTACATCAAGGAAGTTGTAGCACGACATGGCGTGCCAATTTCCATCATATCAGATCGGGATGCTCGATTTACTTCCAACTTTTGGAAGTCACTTCATAAGTCATTGGGAACTCGTTTGGATATGAGTACCGCATATCATCCACAGACCAACGGTCAAAGTGAACGTACGATTCAAACGCTCGAGGATATGTTACGAGCGTGTGTCATTGATTTTGGTGATAGTTGAGAAAACCACTTACTGTTAGTGGAATTCTTTTATAACAATAGTTATCATACAAGTATTTAGGCAGCACCGTTTGAAGCATTGTATGGTCATAAATGCCGTTCATCAGTTTGCTGGGTTGAAATTGGTGACAGTCAGATTTCAGGTCCTGAACTAGTACATGAAACGACAGAGAAGATAGTACAAATCCGGAATCGTATGGCAGCGGCTCGGGATCGACAGAAGAGTTACGCTGACAAACATCGTAAGCCATTGGAATTTCAAGTAGGAGACCGAGTTCTTCTAAAGGTATCGCCTTGGAAAGGTGTGATACGATTCGGCAAGCGCGGGAAGCTTAGCCCACGCTACATAGGACCTTTTGAGATCCTGAAAAGGATTGGTCCGGTTGCGTATCAACTACAATTACCGGATGAACTCAGCGGAGTTCATGATGTCTTTCACGTTTCAAATTTAAAGAAATGTCCTTTTGATGAGACATTGGTAGTATCACTTGAAGAAATACAGGTGGACGAACAGTTACGATTCATCGAGGAACCAGTTGAAATTATGGACCGAGAGATCAAACAACTCAAACAAAGCAAGATCCCGATAGTCAAAGTTCGGTGGAATTCAAGACGTGGTCCTGAATTCACATGGGAATGGGAAGACCAAATGATGAAATAGTATCCGCACTTATTCAAAACAACAACAAACATTATGAAGGCACGCTAAATTTCGGGACGAAATTTCCTTCAACAAGGGGATGATATGATATTTCACACTCTAACTGTAAACACAAACACCTTATACTAGTGATTTTAGTATAAACAACTGGGCTGAACATTAGCCTTGCAGAATGCAAACACAAACATTTCATAGTAGTACATAGATGATTGATTTCAAACAATGTACTACATTTCAAACATTACATTTGATGTACTACATTTCATGGTGGTACAATCATGATCGGTTAAACAATGGTGGAGTTACATATAGAAGGAACCAGAATAATTGTGTAAGGTAAATTGACGAATACAGGGGCCCATGTACTCGTGAATTTACAGGTACGCATGAATTTTGGAAGTTTCTATTTTGTCAACTACATTCAAACATTTGCTATGTGCAAGGATACATAGTACAAACAGTTGCGAACATTCATTATGTGCAAGGTTACATAGCATAGTATGATCAAACACAAACATTCACAGTTAGGTGTACTAACTGGTGTGCACGCAAACAGTTACATAGAACGATCACACTTAGGTGTGATGTTGCAAACACTGAACCTAGTGTGTGAGTACACACAAACACACAGAATGATCAGACATCGCACTAGCACGCACAATTTGAAACTCACAAGTAGTTTCCTAACTACTTTTAACATTTAACAATTTTCGGGACGAAAATTCCTTCAACAAGGGGATGATGTGACAATCCGGCATTCCGGATTAACTCAATTAACCAAAAGTTATCGAAATGATACGAAATCGAACAAAAATCAAAATAAAAGGATTGGAATTAAAAAAAATAAGTTTAAAACATTTAAATCACAAGGATTACAATTGCAATTGATTAAATATACACAATTTTGACTTTTAAAGTCAAAATTTCAACGAAAATCAATGAGAAATCCAAAATTCGTATTATAAACCTGAAATTAATTGAATTGAATGATCATAAAACATATAATAATGATAATAAACGGTTATTAACAATTAATTGGCCATCAATTGGAGAATTAAAGCCATTAACGACACATTTATGTAGAAACCGTCATTAAGTGGCTATAAAAACACAACATTCGATTAAATTTCGCACAATTGAACCTCTATACATCCTATTCGGCACTCTTAGAGATTGTTTCACAAAACAATTCGATTCCAGAAGCTTGGGTTGAAGATTTCGAATGAGAACTTGGCCGAACTCCACCTCCAAGTCGATTTTCATCAATCGGACATCAAATCAGGTAACAATCGATCTATACACAACCTAAACATGCCGACTAAGACTAACCCTATATCAATTTGGGCTTATAACAACGAATTATATGAATTCACATCCTAGGGTTCTTGAACAAAGACGAGTTGGGGGTTTTTGTGTAAACGAATATGAAAATCAAATTAAACTATGCTATAAGTTTCAGAACATGCCGATTAACAAAACCCATACATCAATTTCATCACATTATAACGAATTGATTAAGTTCAAGTTTCTAGGGTTCTTAGAGAATCCGATTTGGGGGTTTCCATCTTAATGAGTATAAAACTCGAATTAAAACTAACAGACAGTTTCCAAATCTTCCTTTTAAGGAAAAGCCTATGATGATTGGATCGAATAACATCGAATTGTAGGATTTTGATTTCTAGGGTTTTGTTGAAAAACCGAATTGGGGGTTTTGATGAAATTGAATCTGAAAATCAAATTAATTACCACAGAGAGTTTCGAAATCCTTGTATTAATGAAAACCCCATGAAATCCTAGTTCATAACCAACGAATTTAACAAGATTAGATGATGGGTTTGATGGTTCACGTTCGAAACCGATTATGACACAAGTGGGTGTTCTAAATTGATGATTTTCTTGAATTAAAACTGGAGTGGGACTCGGTTTGATTATTGAAACAAAACCCCTATGGTTTTGGAACTGATTGGGTTCGAATTCATGGTCAATTGAGGGGCTAATGGTTTGGTTAGTTAAACAAGGGGGAACCCACGGTTAAAGGTTAAAAGAATTCATTCCTAAACACTAATGCAAAAGTGAAGTTGGATCAGATGGTTTGGGCGCGCGTATGTGATCCAGGAGGTCGCGGGTTTGAATCCGGCCCAACCGGTTTTTGTAATTAAAAACCAATTTTGGTTTTTGATCCGTAACTTCTTCGTTCTAACTCCGATTCGATCCGTTCAAGTTGCGTTGGAACCGGAATTCAATTCCGAACGTATTAGAATAATAAAATCTATATTTTGACATGAAACAATTAATCGCGTATAAATATGCGTGTTTAACGAAATCGTATATAATCGAACGATTTAAACAAACGAACTTAACACCGTGCTTACTTTTGTATGTGCATTTCTAACACTCTAACATACGTGTGTTGACACGTATGTGATTTCACACATTAAACGACATTCCGGATAACGCAAAGTTATTGTTAAAACACAGATTTCTCGTAGAAGACAGTTTACGCGATTCCACGTGTGTTGATCATTCTGTTTGCTATCAAAGGTGCGTACACGGCCCCTTTCTTATTTTAACTGTTTTGGGGGAGAAAACATGTGCAACAAACATTTTAGATACATATCACTTGCATGAGTTAGCTGTTTACAATAAGTGCAAACATAGCATTACAAAGCCTTACATTTCGAACCGTTTAGTTTGCCGTAGTGCAAAGCGTGGTAGTTTAAGATAGATCTATTGGGTTTGACAAACCTCACTTGGTAGATGGGATCTACGCAGGTGTTTGACTGACCAAACACTCATTACTATTGTTTGTGCTAGACAATAGTGGCAAGGCAAAACATGCGATAGCATGCACTAGTCAGCTTCGGTGTCGACCGCTTATGTAAATAGTACAATGACTAGCTATCATGACTATGCAATGTGTGATTATGTGATCTACAAACATTTCTTACAAACAGCTTGTTCAAACATTTGGGTTAAATATTGTGATTTATCATTCAAACCTGTGTATGCACCAACCTTTGTGTTGACTTGATTTACGTGTTTTCTCAGGACACTAAGGCACAAGCAGGGACAAGCAGGGACTAGGACGTTGAGTCTCATGCATACAGTTTACTTTAGTTGTTGATTTAAAACATTGAACATTGTATTTATGGTTTTGCAATAGTTACTTTCTATTATTAGTTTTCAAACGCTTCCGCAAAATGTTAAACTTTGATTTTACAAATTAAGACCAAAGTATGTTTGAAAATCATATAGAGGTCTTCGTTATGTCTAATGATCTGAGATCCTGGTTTGTCACGTCCCAAACGGTATGATTCCTGTTAGTTGAAAATTGGGGGTGTGACACCGGCTAATTCCAACCTTAGTCCATAAATCAATTGGGATACCATGAACAGAAACCCAAAGAGGAATAGTTTCCGGATCAGCTTTATCCATACCCAGCCCTGGTTCCCACCTGTTTAAGAAGATAGGAACGTTTCTAATAAGCCAAGGCCCATTTTCCATCACATCATTGAGCCCCTGTTCACTTCTGAACTTGAAAAGGTAGTAACCAGCAGCATTTTTTGTCACTTCTTCCAAATCATAGGCACTCCATAGCCGTTTAACAACAGTAGCAACATAATTGTAATCCATAGACGATCCCAGAAAGTACCCATACAAGTGCCTAGCAAAATCAGCAGCTGCTTGCTTAACTTCTTCTACAGATAAGACCACTCTTCTCTTACCATCTTCCCTAATCGCAGGTGGTATGAACTCAAGACCAGAATCAATAAAGTCATTCTTGGATTTTAACTTATCCGCGAAGGAGATACCTGTACCAAGGCCAATAGAGAGGGGGGGCCGGTCATACTATGTCATTCTCACCTCAGGACATTGGATTTCTTGATTCTGAGTCTCAATCGCCATGGGAGTGGAACTGGGACTGACCTGGGATTGCACAGGTTGATTCATGACCTGGGAAGAAACCATGTTCGTACCCTGGCTGTTATTGACAGTAACATCGGCCGATTGGGAATCAACAACAGAAATTGGAGGACGATCGGCCATATTTTTTGTTTCTTGTATGAATTCTCGTACCCTCATGTCAGATAAAAGAGGTGAGTATCTCCAAGTTTGCTTGTCTCTACGAATCCGTCGGAGGTTTTGAACCCTAACACCTGCGGTTCCCTTATGGTTGCCGTAACCATTCAACTTTCTGCTACTTCCATTTCTCCTACTCTTAAGAGGAGAGGAGGGGGTCGAATTAGGTGACAATAGAACCGGCTGGTTCTTTGATTGAGATCCACTAACATGCTCGGCAACTATATCGAGCCTATTTCCCTTTTCCCCACTAGTTTGCGATGAAGAATCCGAAATGGGGGGAACCTTCGGTACTTCTGACAAAGAAATGGGATTTACATACTCTAATGGAACATCTGGTGGCCTGGAATTGTGAGAAATTAGTGGAGATATTCCACCAATTGATGGCTGCATCGGCTGAGTTAAGAGAGTCTGGCAGAGCGAATTCTTAGAGAGAGAAAGAAGAGAGAGAAAGAAGAGAGAGAAAGAAAATTGCAAAATGACAAAACCATAGGGTTTCGGGTTTGGGGTTTGGGGTTTGGGGTTTGGGGTTTGGGGTTTAGGGTTTAGGGTTTTTTTTTTGGGTAAAGGGCTTTTGCCCGGAAAAATGTATACCAAACAACCAAAGAATTACATGAAGACCAGGGGGCATAGCCCCCCGAATAGCACTTATCCGACAACCCCGGAAAGGCTAACAAAATAACACCAAGCCCATTGGGCGAACTACAATACATGCTATACAAAAACACTTTGGGCCTACATCTAGACAAACCCAATACAATAAAACTAACCCAATACAATAAAACTGGCCCAAAGATCCAAGTAACCAACTACAACCCATAAACAAGGCAAAATGACTAAGGTCCAGCCCACTAAACAGGGGCCCATGTACAACTGAAACCCCATATCATACAAACTATAACTAACAAGAGGGAAGCTCATTTCCAGCCCAAACAGAGGCCCAAGAGGAAAATTCTGCCAACCCAAAGGAGCAACAACAGCCCATTTACAAAAATTAGAAGCCCAGCAGAACAAGACACCAAAACCAGCAGCCCAGGTCCAAAACATAAACCCTGGGGCTTCCCAAAGGCCCATCAGGGGGTTCGAAGGCCAAAGGATGTAGGGGCCAAGACAAGAGCCGCAGAGAGCCATGTACGGGCCGCATGAGGCCAGGCACAGGCCGCGGCCATCCAGCTAGGTGCTACCGCAAGCCAAGTCATCATGCCACCCAGATTTGTTCCAACCCATAGTATTCCAGCAGCCGTTCACCACCATACACTGCCACCAAATCAGGGACAACCACTCCCCACCAGAAGTCCAACCACCAATGAGGCAATAGAACCGAGCAGCTCTATTGACCGAGCAGCTCTGCTTCCCACGACCAGGCGAGCAAGGACACATCCGCCAACCAAGCCCAAGCCCAAGCCCAGACAATAGGACCCAAACCATAATGAGGAAGACAAAGCAATCAGAAGTCACCAGGACAGGTTGTTGTACGACCAGCCAGACAACCAAAACCCAGCCCAAGGCAGTAAGCAGACCCAGATCAGCAACAGCATAGCAGCCCTCAATCAGCCCCAACCAGGATCCAGCTCCCATTATGCGCAACAGATTAAAACCAGACCCAGAGGAAACCACCGAGTACCCCTTTATCAGCCCAACATAGCCAGCCCCAACATAGTCCAACATCGCCACCAGCCCCACTACAATAAGGAGCCCCCAAACCGCAGTAGCAGAAATAACCCTGGGCAGCATACTTCCCTTACAGTAGCAGTCAATCCAACAAGCAACCCAAACCCAATTTGGGCCTAATACCGAAACCAGCAAATTGCAAGCTACATCAGCCCAAAAAATCCGGCCCAAAGACTCCAACAGATAAGAACATTGGGGTTTGAAAGAGCCAAACCCAGCCCAATCTTCAGCAATAAAATATAGCAAGAAGCACCCCCAACCGGCCATCCAAGAAGCAACACAAAAACACCAAAAGCCCCAAATAGGAGAGTAAGTGCCATACCAGTGATACCCAACCATATCCCCTATCCAGTAAGGTAATTCCAACCCCTAGAAAGCCGAGAAAACAACCAAACTTCCCACAAAGAGATATCTACAGACAACCAAAAAAACCAGCAGCCAAGAACCATGAACCCAAACCAGCTCCTGGCACCCAAAACCCAATGATGCCTATGGGTCTTAGACAAACTGGACTCAACCCAAGACCCACATCCATCAAGCTGAAAAAAGAAGCTCCCAAAACTAAAGAAAAACTGTACAACCCACAGAAAATACAAAATATCCATGGCAGAACATTATCTTTTTTTACCCCACCCAGCCATGAGGCTGGCCATACAGTTATCCTCTTCATCCACGTCCTCTATGGCATAGGTTAAATCAATATTTAACCCTCGGACCTGTTCCACAAAGTAGACCCATTCTCCAACCGTCCACTTCTGCATGTCCGTGGCTTTAACCGCTTTAGCCGGAGACTTTAAGGTGCTCAGGATAGCTTGCTTTTTGGAGGCTGGGACCATATGACTAGCACTGACAGCCTGATCTGTAAGGTCAAGCATGGAGTCCCCCATCAGGTAATCTTCCAAGTAGGAATCATCATCAACAAGCAGCATGTCAGGGTCCAACTCTAAAGCATCACACTAATTTGCAAAAAATTCTAACTCACCCATATCCCACGCATTAGCCACTGTCTTGGGGACCGCATGAGTAACCTTTATAAACCCCAAGATAGCAGCCATTTGTTTCGCATTCAAAGTACCAATTTGCATAGCACTAGGGCTAGGATCAGCAATAACAGAAGCAGGTTCAGCCCTCCCAAGGTCAATCTCCTTGTTTTGAAGGATATCCTGGTCTTTATTGATTTTGCAGCCCTCAACTGGAGCATCTTTTTCTGCCCCCATAACAGCCTCTTCACTCCTCTTTTCTAGCACAGAAAACCGGTTATTCACTACAGCATTGCCACAAGTCTTTCCCCTATCCCCAGCAGGGGCTGAACACTTCTTGGCCTCCTTTGGCTTAGCAGCCTTACTCACCTTATCCTTAGTCCCAGTTACAGCCCTCGAGAAATCAAACCCTCGTTTTTTCTGATGCACAAGAGGCTGGCTACCCATATAATTTGACCCATTCTTTGCTGGTCCAGTTGTCCCCATAGTTAGTGGCGAAGGTTAGTGAGGACTAGGGGGCAACCGCCCCCCCCCCCTGTTTTTTCGTTCAGTGGTGTACATTTCCCGATTCGTAGTGCAAAATTTTTTAAAAATTTTTATTTCGCCCCCCGGGAAAAAAACTTATACCCTATGTTCGCCCCCCCCTGAAGTTTCGCCCCCCTACGCTTGGGGTCAAGCTCCGCCACTGCCCATAGTCCTTATCTCACTAACAGCCTTTTGTGGCCCCTTGTCCCCCCTTGCACAATAGGCAACATCCCTTTATTCTTCTTCCCAACCATTTGAAATTCATTCAAGTTTTGATCCAAACTGTTGCTTTCAACCGTAGTAGAACTTGGTCAAGGAGCTGTTTCATTCAAAATTACAGCAGGGCTGCCATTCTCCTTCAGTTTCTTCTTGCATTGAAGGGTGGAATGACCATAAACTTTACATACATTACACAAGGGGGGGTCCATTGGTAAGTCACCGCCAATTTAATGATTCTAGTTGGTTATTTTCAGTGGCTGGGTATTCAACCTCAACTTCTTCCGGGAGTTTGTTAGTAGCCAACACATCTACCAACCCTCTAGCAAACCCCAGTTTACCCCTATTATGAACACATCTTTCTTTAGTAACCCGATCCATAACCCTGGGCACACCAACAGCACTCATAAGCCTGCAAATTCCCTTCTTAGTCTAAAGGTCAATTGGGATACCATGTATTGAGACCCATAGGGGAATAGAAGTTGGATCTGCTTTCTCCATGCCCAAACCCGGTTCCTATTTATTAATAAATATAGGAACATTTTTTATTAGCCAAGGCCCATTCTCTAACACCTCATTCATACCCTGTTCACTACTAAACCGGAAAAAATAGTACCCTGCGGAGTTCTTGGTAACCTCCTGCAAATCATAAGCATGCCAAAGGCGTCTAACAGCCAAGTTAACAACATGGTAATCCATAGATGAGCCTAAGAAATAACCATATAGGTGCCTAGCAAAAGCAGTTGCTGTCTCTTTAACATCATCAATAGACAACACAACCCTGTTCTTCCCGTCAACAGACATAGCAGGAGGGATGAGTTCCAATTTAGATTCCATAGGATCAGTAGGAGTTTTGAAATGATCAACATAAGCTACCCCTACCTTGGTTGGGCCTTGAGGGGAAGAGATATTACCTTCAGCCATGGTGATCTCCACTGTAGGTGCCTGTGGAGGCTGTTGCATCAGGTTACCGTGCTTCAAACTTGTGGAACCATGCTTTCCAGAATCGGAATCAGCAGGGAGAGTGGCTGATTGGTGACCCGAACCCACCTGAGTGGCCCCCGATTGATCGACAAGAGCTGAGACAGGCGGCGCTCCGGCCATGGCTTGGGTTTCCCTAATAAATTCACGAACTCTTAGATCCGAAATCAGAGGGGAGTAGCGCCTGGTATTCTTCTCCTTCCTGATGCTCCCAAGTTATCGGAACTTAACCCCAGTTGATCCCCTATGATTACCATAACCATTAAACTTGCGGCTACCTCCATTCTTCCTGGCCGTAGGAGAAGATACGGGGGAAGATTCTTCAAGGGCCTGATCCTTAAGCTCCACATCAAGAGCACTCGATGGGTTTAACACCTCCTCCCCAATTTTGCATTTTGCCGCCCCAATCGGCTGAGTGAGAGCCTAAGTGTTTGGATTAATCCTCAAATCATCCACACAAATCAGTATTTCAGCAACATTTGGCACCTCATGCGGACGATTTGAGTGGGAAATCAGTGGAATTGATCCACTAATTGATGGAATCATTGGCAGCAGGAAGAACTTCTGGCAGAGCGTTTTTTAGAGTGAGAAATTAGAGAAAGAAAGAAAATTGTAAAAATGAAAATCCATAGGGTTTAGGGTTTAGGGTTAGGGTTAGGGGTTAGGGCTTAGGGGTTTGGGGGTTGGGGTTTGGGGTTTGGGGTTGCGGGTTCGGGGTTTCGGGGTTTCGGGGTTTCGGGGTTCGGGGTTCGGGTTTAGGGTTTAAGGTTTAGGGTTTAGGGTTTTTTTTTGGATAAAGGGCTTTTGCTCGGAAAAATGTATACCAACAAACAAAAGAATTACATGAAGACCAGGGGGCATACCCCCCCGAATAGCACTTATCCGAAAACCCCAGAAAGACTAACAAAATAACACAAAGCCTGTTGGGCCAACTACAATACATCATATACAAAAACACTTTGGGCCTACAACCAGACAAACCCATATCAGTGAAGATGGCCCAAAGATCTAAGAAACAAACAACAACCCAAAATCTAGGCAAAGGGACATAGGCCTAACCCACTAACCACAAGCCCATATATAAGAGAAAACCCATAGAAAACAAAATACAATACACAAGATGAAAGCACATGTCCAGCCCAAACAAAGGCCCAATAACAATATCATTCCAGCCCAACAGATCAGCCACAAACCCAAAGCACCATGGGCCACATCCGGCCAGCAGGGGGATGGCCAAGGCCAAGCAGGGGGCGTTGCCCATCCACCCAAGGCCGCATCTAGCACACCAGCTCCCAGCAACAACGAGCAGCAGCCTCCAAGGATCCAAAAAAGGTCCACAGCAAGTCAGGTAGAGGCCACAACAGGCCTTGTTGGGCCACAACAAGCCGTAGCAGCTCCATAACAGGCCATGCCAAACAGGAGCCAAGCAATCACAGGTAGCAGCAATTCCAACCCAAGCACAAGACCAATCCAGTAACCTTTGGACAAGGCAAGAAACAAGCTGCCCCCAGGCCAAGCAGAATGCCAACCGAGCAGCCTTATTCCATTGGATCGCCAGCATATGACCAGCCACCAAAGGACCCTGACAGATCAGCATCCTGCACACCACACCCATGCCACAGTACCATTTCAGCCAACTATAATGGCCAGTTGCCCAGCCACAAATCCACATTAACAGGCCACCATGACGATCACACTTCCAACCCAAAACAAACCCTAGCATCCAAGCAAAGAAGCAGGGCCCATCCAAGTCAGACCCACAGATACCCAAATAACCCTCAGGGGGACTCTTGATGGACCATCCCAAAGTACCCTGGTAAGAGGAAGTACCCAAGTCCCCAACAGGCCTGAACCAGAACCAGAATAACCCCAGCTTGCAATTACTCCAACACCCCACAGCAGCCCAATAACTCACCTTCCAAAACCAGGTAATCAATGCATCACCAATCCACCCTAAATGGACCCAACCTCTGTACAACCGAGAAAACATCCAAAACAGCAGCTTGCTCAACCGACCAGCAAACCAACCAAGCCCAGAAAACAGAAAACCATGATGCTCGTGGGTCTTAGGAAACTCCAACCCATCCCAAGAACCAAAGGCATCACCATCAAAACAATACAACCCCCACAAAACTTCAGACATAACCCAACCCAGGAAAAAAAGAACAAAACTATCCATAAAAACAGAAGAAAAAACAGAGAACCCTGTAGGAACAACTAGGACCAACAATTACCTTGACTTAGGCTTACCCCTTAGTAAGGCAGCCATACCATTATCCTCTTCCTCTATATCCTCTATGACATAATCCATATTAAGACCCAAACTAGCAACCTGGTCTTTAAAAAATTTCCACTCAGACACTGACCAAGTGACCATGTTTTTGCTTTAACAGCCTTCGCATTGGAGTTGAGAGCTTTGAGAATGGCCTGCTTTTTATATTCTGGTAAAGGGGGCATATCAACATCATCTAACAGGTAATCCTCAATGAAGGAGTCAATCAACCACAACATAATATGTGTCAAGTGCTCGACACTGGCACTGAACCGCAAAGTAGTTCCATTCTGCACTATCCCAAGCTCTGGCAACCATCATAGGGACTGCATTAGTGACCGTGATATAATCACTAATAGTAGTTCTTTTATACTCTGATAGGCCATTAGCAGCCTGTTGACTGATAGATGAAGGGTCAAAGAAATTATCCGGAAGAATGCAGCCCCTAGTTATAGAATCCGGGAGAACACGCCCCATATCAATCTCTTGCTCCTTGTTTACAATGCACACCCCAGTCTCAACAGCCTTAGCCAAGACCTGTTCCACCTCCATAACCTCCTGAAGAGGGCCAAATCGGTTAGCTTTCTGGGCCGGCTCCTTCCTCACACTTGTGTCCCCTTCAGCCGCCCCAACCTTAGTTTTCCCTTTTCCACCATTAACCGCTCGCTAAAAGTTAAAGCCCTTCCCCTTGGGTTGCCTAGTATGATCTACATTTAGTGTTTTGGGGCCCTTGCTATTGGAAGCAGCCACATGGCTATGCTGTTGGGTCACATCCTTCCCCTTTTTATTTCGAATGACCTGCACAAACCCATCATCATTACATTGTTGCTGCCCACTGGTCGTGTTCCCCCTGACTAGGTCCCTGTGTACCCAAAGGAACCCCCATTTCACTGTTTTTGGTCTTCTCCAGATCACCCACCTGATTTGCCCGCTGAACCACCCCTTTTGGAACCCCTTCAGCCCCTTGTATAGGCTTCTTGCGACACTAAGATGTAGAGTGCCCATATACTTTACAATGAGTACACATGGGGGGTCTCCACTGGTACGACACCTCAAGCTTAACTAACCTGGTAGGGCTATTATCAGTAGCTGAATACTCAACCTCCACTTCATCCGGTAGCGGATGTGCAGCCGAAATATCTACTAAGACCCTGGCGAAGCCAAGTGTCACATCCAGGGCCGGCGGGAACGGATCGTGTTTTCCCGTCGGGCGGAAGGTTCCCGGGGCGCGATATCTTGAGTGATAATCAAATGATCAGATTGTTTACATAACACATGATAAATAAATGAGAAATGTTAACACATCCATGACATAGAATTACAAGATTAAATTACACTGTATCGTTCATAATTTAATCGAGTAAATCTATCAAAAGAATCAATATAACTATATCTTGTATATGTACAAGATATACAAAAGATGATTCATTGTTCTTGTCACCAAAAGCATGCAACACAAAATAAAACTAGGTCTTCTAAAAGTCCACTAGCTTAATCCTTGCATGTATGTAGCTACACCTGTTCATCACCTGAGAAAACATGTATTTAAGCAAAGTCAACACTAGGTTGGTGAGTTCATAAGTATGTTAATTGAAAACCTTGATTCATTCACATGCACAATCACAATGTATGTTATGTTACTTGTATGTTGTATGTTCACCTGTTCACCCAATGGCTTCTCAATAGTTATATTTACAAGTATTATATCATCCTAGTAGTGATGCTTATATATAGGGCATATGTAAGGGAACTAAGACCTAGACAACATCCCACCACATCACCACTAGAACTCCACAGTACTTGTAATACAACTATTGATTTCCATTCTCATTTCTCATATTTATCTCCTCTTTGATCACCTGTATTCTCATGTATAGAATAATATGATGATAGCGTTGTAGTTATCAAACCGAAGTATTGATAACCAATATATGTGTTAAGGATATTAGATTCTCAATCTGTTCCTTGTATTATTCTATATTTGTGGGGTTAACTGTTGTTTCACTTTTAAATATTAAAAGTGTTAGTTAACTGTTTGTAATGTAATCTCAATGCAACGTATAGAGCCCAAAAGGAGTCCATTGTGATCCTCACGTAATCAGATTACAATGCACCCGATTCACCTCTATTTCGTCGTGTGATCCCAACGCCCTCATCGAAACTGTTACTAATAACATGACACGAGGGAAAATAAATTCCTCAGTCTACTAGTCCACAGGTAACGATGGATGATGTACATCTATGTTGTTGTTGTTCTCAATGTGGGATGTTCTCATGTGATTAACAAAGTTGAATAAGAACTTGTCTTATTACGTTATGTTAATCATTGTGTGAATGATGTGATTATCATGAAGTTACGTTATCATGATTATCATTCATGAATTCCATATGTTCACTATGTAATCCTTAAGCCGTAGTAAGAACTAGTCTTAGTACCCTTAAGTGACGCAGGTGGTGGATGATCAATGCGTTCAAACTATCACATAGTATGTTTTTAAGTTATAACTAAGTGTTATAAGTACTTGACTTATCACACTTAGTTAATTATAACGTGGAATGATATTTAGAAGATGTTTTATCTTCTAATCATTCATGTGTTGTGTAGTGACATCATGTTTCACTGTAGTAGTTCTCATTGTTTGTTTGTGTATGAATTATCTCAATGTTTGCTCATGTAAGAATAACTAAGTGTTATAAGATAAAATCTTACAACTATGTTATTCAAATGTGTTGATGATTATGAAATTTCATTATCATGTTCATCTGAGTTTCCCTGTTGTCACATGATCATACTAGCATGCATACAATGATAAGCGATAATAAACAGTTTAATATTATCTAAATCAAAGTATAAGTAACATGTTAAGCAAAACTTTTAAATAATAAAAGTAAACATGTTTCTCAGCCCCGAGAGTTTAAAATCAGTTAAGATTCAAGAAAAAGGGGCATATGAACTCACCTTGTTGTTGTAGGGTTGACTTAGCTTAAAAAAAAAGAATACACGCGCTCTTTGTTGTTCTTGTAGTAGTTTTCACGTTCCTGTATTGATTGCATGTTGTTGTAACTTATAATTGTCAATTATTGTGATTTGTGTGTGTGTGTGTGTTAGCCCTATCTTTGTTATCCCCTCCTTGTCCCGATCCTCATTCGGTCCAATACCATTGAAATAAGCTTTATTATTCCTTAAATCGATTTCACTTGAGTTTAATGTATGCTTATACATTATGATTTAAGACTTGATTGTCATCAATTGTTTTAACCTACCAATTCATCACCTTTGTATTAAAGTTCCTTTATGAGTTGCGAGTTGATTGAATCGAATGGGCTTAGCCCAATTAATATGTATAAGGATCGGGACAAGTGTTTGAGCTCACTAATTGTGCCAATTATATTTAAGTGGTCCGGTTAAACCCAAAATAAAACCATGGTGGGCCGAATTGGGCCTCATGGTCCATTAATTCATATGGACCTATTGTAGAGTGATGTTGGGCCTAGAGTGGCCCCATGGGCCGGTTGTCAATGGTGGGCCAAAGAAATGATGATGGGCCGTGTGTGGGTCGGAAGAAATGGGTTGTTATTGGGGTGTGGGCCGAACAAGGCAAATGGGCCAAAACCGTAGGAATCCTTTGGGCCATTGAAAATCTGTGGGCTGTACCCTATGATTGGGTCGATGATACACAAACTGGGCCGAAGACATAAGCGGCCGAAGGTGGTAATTTCCCAATCCATCGAACCTCCTGGGTACTGGAGAGGTTCGGCCAAGGCTTCCTATCAAGGTTCGGCTGATATAGGTTATAGGTTCGGTGGTCTATGGATTAACAGCAGGGTTCGGCTAAGGTCCGAAGATTCGCATAGGTTCGGCATACATCTCATGCATGGTTCGTCAATGATGGAGGCTTCGGCTGATGTCACAGCTTCGGCCATGGAAAACTTGTAGCCCATAGGTTCGTGCCTTGAAGGTTCTCATGATCAAAGGTTCGGGATACTAGGGTTCGGGATACAGGGTTCGGCCATCGAGTATGAAGGTTCGGCCACCTTTCAAAAGGTTCGGCCGATGGTGCAGCCGCGAACCCTGCATATTCCTCTTGACACCAAGCTCGAACCTTCGATCATCTGGACACTAGTACTGTGTTGTGGTGTATTAGAGAGAGTTATCGAGGTGTGTGGTTCCAGATAACAGGTGGGTTAACCGGCTATTGAGCTGAGTCGAACATATACCCATGTAAAACCCTAAAATTCCTGACTTTCAAGCTCATTTACCTCGGTTTCAGTGGACTAAGCTTCAGATCCGTTGTACTTTCACGTAGAGGATGTCGAGAGCTACGCGTGGACAACACCCTCTTTTGGTGCTTATATACCCTCGTGGTATTCGGGTTCGTTTCGGTTGCTCGGTTCGCGTTTTGGTCGCGTATCCGGAATTTTACGCGTAGTTTAAATGTAATAAATAAAAGAAAATTTTTTTAATTGATTGATGAGTTTCAAAATTGTAAAATGTTATTTATTTTATTTTATTAAATTAATTTCGTTCGTGTCGTGTTTTCGTTTTCATTTCGTCGGATCGCGTCACCATTGCGCGTATTCGTTCGAATCGTCATTCGAACGAACACGACGATGGTTTTGCTTTCCGACTTTTGTTTTCTACTTTCCAGTCATCATTTCAGAACGTTAAACTCACAGATATGTTTGTGTGAATCGTCACCCACGCAAACACACTGTCAGTTCGTTATTCTGAAACGACACTGCAATTTATGTTTGAATTAAGTTTCCTCACGGTCGGACTCAACTAAACATGATGTTATCACATTGTTTTCACATTGAATTACCGACCATCTGATTCCTGTCATCTATGGATATCAGATCGCAACCGATTTGTTTTTGTCAATTGTTTGAACATTTGTTATTTCTCATGATCTGTTGTGTTAACTGTACTTAGGTTTTCACTTAAATACACACAACCAATGTTCCAAATGTACGTTGTACTTACAGTATTTAAGTTTACAATAAAATACGTACAACGATTTCTTGTATTTAGGCTTCTGTTAATACAAACACTGCACACATGTATATACACATAGTTGCTGTTTATAGTACACGTACCGTACGGACTTGTCGGCCGGTCAGGTACTAGTTGTCACAGTCTCCCCTTGTTAAAGAAATTTCGTCCCGAAATTTAAGCATAAAGGTCGGGCTTTACTTCTCGAACAGGTGGGGATACTTTGATTTCATGTTGTCCTCACGCTCGCAGGTAAATTATGGTCCACGCTTGGAGTTCCATCGAACCTTTACAATAGTGATACGGCTTCGTTTCAGTTTCTTAACTTCACGTTCCATAATCTCTACAAGTTCTTCAATGAAATGTAGTTGTTCATCAATTTGTATTTCCTCCAATGGTATGATCAATGATTCGTCTGCCAAGCACCTTTTGAGATTTGATACATGAAACACATCGTGTACTCCATTTAGCTCATCAGGGAGTCTGAGTCTGTATGCCACAGGACCTATGCGTTGAGTAATCTCAAACGGTCCGACATACCTAGGTGCTAGCTTGCCTTTAGCCCCAAACCGAACTACGCCTTTCCATGGGGACACTTTCAACATGGCTCGGTCACCCACATCGAATTCCAAAGGCTTGCATCGTTTGTATGCGTAACTCTTTTGGCGGCTACGTGTTGCTTGTAATCGTTGTTGTATATGGGCAATCTTATTAGTAGTTTCCTGAATAAGTTCAGGCCCAGTATTTCTGTTGTCTCCCACTTCGGTCCAACAAATTGGAGACCGACATTTTCTACCATAAAGTGCTTCAAATGGAGCACATCCAATGCTGCTGTGGTAGCTATTGTTGTAGGAGAATTCAATGAGAGGTAAGTGTGTGTCCCAACTTCCATCGATGTCTAGGATGCATGTTCTCAACATATCCTCTTGGGTTTGAATGGTGCGTTCGCTTTGTCCATCCGTTTGTGGAGGATAAGCGGTGCTCAAGTTAACACTTGTCCCTAAGGATTGATGCAGTGATTTCCAGAACAGCGAAGTAAATCGACTGTCCCGGTCAGAAATAATAGACAATGGCACCCCGTGCCTAACTACTATTTCATCAATGTATAGTCTCGCTAGTTTCTCCGTCTTGTATGTCTCTCTGATCGGCAAGAAGTGTGCGGATTTGGTCAATCTATCAATGATGACCCAAATAGAATCGTATACGCTGGAAGTGCGAGGTAGCTTGGTAATGAAATCCATAGCTATTTGTTCCCACTTCCATTGTGGAATCTCTGGTTGTTCCAGCAAGCCTGAAGGTTTCTGGTGTTCTACTTTGACTTTGGCACATGTGATACATTTGCCAACATAAGTGGCAATGTCTTTCTTCATACCCGGTCACCAATAAAATGACCTAAGATCTTGGTACATCTTATCGGCACCAGGATGAACTGAGTAACGGGTCTTGTGTGCCTCGTCAAGTATGAGTGTTCGAAATTCATCTACTGCTGGAATCCAAACACGATCCAGATAATAGATAACTCCATCCTGTTTTGTCTTGAAATGTTTCTCGGCTCCACAATCGAGCTCGCGTTTCAGATTGTCTCGTGCCACTGCCCCTTGTTGTGCTTGTAGAATGTGATCTCTCAGACTTGTTTGCACAGTCATTCCCATTGCGCGAACGCGTAAGGATTTGACTCTTTACTTCCGGCTCAAAGCATCTGCCACAACATTTGCTTTGCCCGGATGGTATTTGATCACACAATCGTAATCGTTCAGGATCTCAACCCAACGTCTCTGTCTCATGTTAAGCTCCTTCTGATCAAATATGTGCTGTAAACTCTTGTGATCTGTGAAGATAGTGCATTTGGTACCATACAGCTTCGGCCATGGAAAACTTGTAGCCCATAGGTTCGTGCGTTGAAGGTTCTCATGGTCAAAGGTTCGGGATACTAGGGTTCGGGCGTGGGTTCGCCTTGGACTCAAGGGTTCGGTGAGTTAGCTACGACCAGACAGGATTCGGCCATCGAGTATGAAGGTTCGGCCACCTTTCAAAAGGTTCGGCCGATGGTGCAGCCGCGAACCCTGCATATTCCTCTTGACACCAAGCTCGAACCTTCGATCATCTGGACACTAGTACAGTGTTGTAGTCTATCAGAGAGAGTTATCGAGGTGTGTGGTTCCAAATAACAGGTCGCGTATCCGGAATTTTACGCGTAGTTTAAATGTAATAAATAAAAGAAAATTATTTTAATTGATTGATGAGTTTCAAAATTGTAAAATGTTATTTATTTTATTTTATTAAATTAATTTCGTTCGTGTCGTGTTTTCGTTTTCGTTTCGTCGGATCGCGTCACCATTGCGCGTATTCGTTCGAATCGTCATTCGAACGAACACGACGATGGTTTTGCTTTCCGAATTTTGTTTTCTACTTTCCAGTCATCATTTCAGAACGTTAAACTCACAGATATGTTTGTGTGAATCGTCACCCACGCAAACACACTGTCAGTTCGTTATTCTGAAACGACACTGCAATTTATGTTTGAATTATGTTTCCACACGGTCGGACTCAACTAAACATCCTGTTATCACATTGTTTTCACATTGAATTATCGGCCATCTGATTCCTATCATCTATGGATATCAGATCGCAACCGATTTGTTTTTGTCAATTGTTTGAACACTGTTATTTCTCATGATCTGTTGTGTTAACTGTACTTAGGTTTTCACTTAAATACACACAACCAATGTTCCAAATGTACGTTGTACTTACAGTATTTAAGTTTACACTAAAATACATACAACGATTTCTTGTATTTAGGCTTCTGTTAATACAAACACTGTTTACACACATGTATATACACATAGTTACTGTTTATAGTACACGTACCGTACGGACTTGCTAGCCGGTCAGGTACTAGTTGTCACACCAAGTTTCCCTTTCCTTTGAACACATCGTTCCCTAGTGACACGATCCATGACCCGAGGGACACCAATAGCTCTCATCAATCTGCTTATCCCTGTTTTAGTCCAACGATCTAGGGGAATACCGTGAATCGAAACCCACAGAGGAATGATGGTTGGATCAGTTTTAGTGATTCCAAGCCCCGGCTCCCATCTGTTTAAGAAAATGGGGACATTCCTTATCAACCAAGGTCCATTCTCCAGCACTTCATTCAAGCCATGATCACTCCTGAACTTGAAAAAATAATACCCAGCCGAGTTTTTGGTCACCTCATCTAGATCATAAGGCTTCCATAGTCTCCTAACAGCATTGTTCACATAATTATAGTCCATTGAGGATCCCAGGAAATAATCATACAGATGGCTAGCAAACTGAATCGCAGCCTGTTGAACCTCATTAGAAGAGAGAACCACTCGTTTTTTTCCATCCTCCAAAATCAATGGGGGAATAAAATCCAACTTGGCATCCAAATTACCAATACCAATTTTGAATTGATCAGCAAACGAGCGACCAGCCATGGTGACAGCCCCAGTCAATTGAGTCTCGCCATTAGACATGGTGATATCACGTGATTCAACAACCATACATGAATCCAGATTCAATTCAGATGTGGTTGGGACCAAATTTTGACTAACCTGGGCAGGAACAGGGATGGTTAGGGGTTGCAAATCAACCTTGTCAGCCATAGTAGGAGCATCCAGGTATTCAATAGTTGGCGATTGAGCTGCCGTAGTAGGAGCATCAATGTTGCCGATTCTAGGGTTCACTTCCAAAGGCTCTTGAATTTCGGAGACCGGTCGAGAATTCCCCATCTGGCGAGTCTCCCTGATGAAATCACTCACCCCCAAATCCGAAAGTAGGGGAGAGTACCTCCTACTTCTCTTCTCCCTTCGCATGCTCCTGGTGTTATAGAGTTTGAGACCATTCGAAACTCTGTGGTTACCATATCCATTAGCGCTCCTACTATTCCCAATCTTCCTACCCGTTGGTGATGTAACCGGCGATAGCTCACCTGTCGGCTGAATATCTACTCCTTGACCTTCCAGCGATATAGTGGAGTCGTCCACAGTGGATGAATCCAGCCCGTTGGTGATGTATCCGGGGATAGCTCACCTGTCGGCTGAATATCTACTCCTTGACCTTCCAGCAATATGGTGGAGCCGTCCACAGTGGATGAATCCAGCCCACTCAAGGCCAATTTAGGAATCTCCAGTGTATTGAGTTCATTAGGTGGGCGATTTTGATGAGAAATTAGTGGAATTTATCCACCAATTGATGGCTTCATGGGCAAACAGGAAGAGATCGGCAGAGCGCTTTTTTAGAGAGAGAAAGAAGAGAGACAGTGAAAATTGCAAAAATGAAAAACCATAGGGTTTAGGGTTTAGGGTTTTTTTTTTTTTGGAAAAAGAGGGTTTAGGGTTAGGGGTTAGGGTTTAGGGGTTAGGGTTTAAGGTTTAGGTTTAGGGTTTAGGGTTTGGGTTTAGGTTTGGGGTTGGGGGTTGGGGGTTTGGGTTTAGGGTTTAGGTTTAGGTTTAGGGTTTAGGGGTTAGGGGTTAAGGGTTAGGAGTTAGGGTTAGAGGTTAGGGGTTTTGGGGTTAGGGGTTTGGGGTTTGGAGTTTGGGGTCTGGGGTCTGGTGTCTGGGGTTGGGGATTCGGGGTTCGGGTTTCGGAGTTCGGGTTAGGGGTTTCAGGTTAGGGGTTTCGGGCTAGGGCTTAGGGCTTAGGGTCTGGGGTCTGGGGTTTCGGGTTTTTAGGGTTTAGGGTTTAGGGATTAGGGTTTAGGGGTTATGGGATAGGGTTTAGGGGTTAGGGGTTAGGGTTTAGGGGTTAGGGTTTTGGGTTTTGGGTTTTGGGTTTAAGGTTTTGGGTTTAGGGTTTAGGGTTTTTTTTTTTTTTGAAAAAGGCAGAGCCTTGGCAAACTTTATTAAAAAAATAAACAAATACAAAGAGATGGCCTAGGCACCCGCACGAAGCAAAGGAAGCCTATCCAAACAAGAAAGAAGCATCTACTAGGTTATGTCCATAACAAAAGCATAACCACTAAACTATAACAAAAATAAAATGGCATCCCAACCCATGTAACTGTTGTAACCCATATCCAGATCATGGTGACAGTTCGTAGGCTTCATGTCATCATGTAATCCTTGTTGCTTCATATTTTCTTGAACTGAGGTTTAGGACTCTTCTCAATCTTCCATACCATGCTACGTAATCCATGCATGCAATGATATGTCGTCCATGCATACACACGACCATCCCTTGGTTGTTCGGCCACCCATTTGAATCGGCCAACCATGTGTCCTTTATTGCTTCCATTTGCTCCTTTTCCGTTTATATCGTTCCTGCCATGCATCTTCACATTTTGATTCTTCCATGTTATGCTCCCATGCACATTCAAATCATCCGTTTGGTTATTCACATGGTTAACTTTAAACAACCAAAAGTCGTGGCTTTCCAACATTATGTCCTGCTTGCCCCAATCCAAATGCTGATCCTGCAAATAATGAACCTCACGAAGGCAGTGTGCAATGTGTGCATCTAGTACCAACCGGCTCCCCTCCCTAATACGTTTCCCAAAAAAATAGTATATCACTCTTTCACTCCAATCTGGTAGCCCCACTCTTTTTTTGGTGGTGTACAGTGTGTGTTGTGTACCAACCTGATCCCCTCCCAAGAGAGTTTCCCGGATATTAGCCTCCCCTTCACACTGAATCCCAGAAGATCCGTACCCCCCATGACCCACAAACTTGTTTGATTTTTGTAATCTCTAGAAAGCAGTGTGCTCAGTGTGCAAGTTGTACCAACCTGTCTCCCTCCCCATAATGGTTCCCAAAGATGATAATGTTTATCCCTCTCACTCAGGTTTTGTATTCTCTCACTCTTGATGGTGGTGTTATTTGTGCACAATGTACCACCCCCCCCCCACCCTACCATTCCCCTTGTCCTCACAATCTGAATAAGAGACCCAAATATCCCAACCCCACCCTGGCAATGGCTTTTACACCAATGTAGTTGATAGCAATCTCTCGAAAACCAGGTGTATCGTGTGCATTGTGTACCAACCAATCCCCCTCCCTTTTAGTGGTTCCCGAAATTCATGTACTCTCTAACTCTCATCCAGATGTCTCTATATCTCTTTTTGGTGGTGCATAGAGTGATAGGTGTATCAATCCCCCACCCTACCATGCCCGGACTACTCACAATATTTCTGTGTAATCCCATAGCCCTCTCCCATCCCATTTGGATATCCTTCGGATCTTTGCTGCAGTGGTAACCGCCCAACGGAACCAAGGTTTTGAAGCTTCGTGTGCCCTTAGCCAACCCATAATTTCTTTCAGTAATTTGAGCCAAGTAGGTACCCATTTTACCAACCCAACCGTCCTCCCAAGTGTGGTTCTTATCTCCCTTATAATTCCAGATTATATTTTCAATCCATTTGTTAAGGTGCATAGTTTGTGCCCATAGTGTTCCAACCCAATTCCCTCCCTGAATCCAAGCCCAAAAATATACATCAATCAAACCTTGCCACCACCTTGGCTTAGGACCTGGTGTAGCCTTCTCAAATCTTTGATGACAATCTCTCCCCCTGCTTCGCTTCAGGTTGATCTTCCCCTGCATGTCAACGATAGCAATAACAGTAAGTTTAACCTTTAACCCTTCTCGTTCCCTCAAGTTCCCATGCAGCTTCATTTTTCTTGTCCCTCTGTTTCTTTTATCCCGAACTCCTCTATTCCTGTTACTTTATAACTACCCCATAGACCTCACTTTCAACTCCTACTCTTCTGTCCATCTCCATTATTCCATTGATTGCTGGTAGTTCCGCTCGAAATTAAAAAACCCCATTCCATGCTTGCTTGTCTAGTTTGGGGATTTAACAGGAATTGCAAACCTTGTAAACGCGTTCTAACATCCGACTTGATAAGATGTAGGAGCTCCTCTTTTTTTCCTTTTCTTCCCTTGAAACATCCTTATATTTCTTTCTTGCCATATATAGTACACAGTAGCACCCACCAGCAACCTGCGAATGATGCTGGAAATCGTGGAGTTGTTTGGGAGTGATGCTAGATAATTGACACAGCTCGACCACAGTGAAGGAGTGGTCCCCTTTTTAGCCATGTGCTTAACTTCCTTCCAAATCCTCCTTGGATAATCACATTGGAAGAATAGATGATTGTGGCTATCCGTTTGTTTCTCACAAAAAGCACAATGAAAGGTAGAGTTAAAATCCCAGTGGCGCATCCTGTCTTGTGTGAGCAACCTTTTCTGGATTGCAAGCCAAAGAATAAAGGCATGGCGGGGGATGTTTTGACTGAACCAGACCACTTTATGCCATGCAATAGTTGAGCCCATTGGGTTTATATCATCAAAAACCTTCTTGGTTTGGAAAGGAGTCAACTTGCCATTGTTGGTCTTCAAAATATACCCATCTTGTTTGTTGGCAATCAGAATCGGAGGGGGGAAATCCACAAGACATGGGTATTCTCTCACTAATTCCATGGGCCAATTCCATCTACATTCCCTAATGATATCAACAACTTTGGTATGTCTTGTAAGCCGTGCATTCGATATATCTCTATGGGTAATCAGCGCCATTAGAGGGCTAAGAACATGCCAATTATCATGCCAGACCGATGTCATTCTACCATCACCAATTAAACTGCAAACATGTGGACGTATCAATTGTCTATGCTGCAGAATACTTCGCCAGCTCCACGAAGCACCATCCTGAATACGAACATCCCAAAAATGATTGGAATTTAGCTTATAGCAATTGATCCATTTGACCCAAATTGAATTCTTATTTGAGACGATATTCCAAATATGTTTTGTCATCAAAGCAACATTCATGTCTTTCAATGATTTTATGCCCAACCCCCCATGATGTTTCGGTTTGCAAACCTCCTTCCAGCTAACTTTAGCCTTTCCTCTGATTTGGTCGGTTTGGGTCCATAAAAATTTCCTCGCCAACTTTTCAATTGCATTGATAATATTGATCGGCAAAGTGAAGACAGTAGCCCAATATATTTGCATCGATGAAAGGACCGACTTGATTAGTTTTAATCTTCCAGCAAAAGACAAGAACTTATTATTCCAATCCTTGATGCGATTTTTCACCTTGGTAATAAGATTGATACAATCCTTCGAATATAATCTCTTTGAGAGAAGGGGTACACCAAGATAACGCACAGGCAATTTACCAACCTTAAAGGGAAGGATCTCTTGAATAGCTATTTGTTGAGTAGCTCTAACATTGCCAAAAAAAATTGTGCTTTTGGCCATATTTGGTTTGAGACCCGATATAGATCCAAACTCAACGTGGGTTTCTTGTATGATCTTTACCGATTCACTATTTGCACCACAAAACATCAAAAGGTCATCAGCAAAACACAAATGTGTCAATTGCAGCTCTTTACATTGCCAGTGATACTGAAAGTCAGTACCATGTTCAATTCTTCTCTTCAAAAGCAGGTTTAGTACTTCCATGACAAGTGTAAAAAGGTAGGGAGACATAGGATCTCCTTGCCTTAGCCCTCTTTTCCCAGGGAAGAAACCGTGCACCTCCCCATTGACATTAATGGTGTATGTAGCTGAATTAATACATGTCATTATCCATGCAATCATACACGGGTGAAATCCAAATCCTTTTAAGCATTGCTGCATGAAACTATGATTGACTGTATCGTATGCCTTTTGAATATCAATCTTTAGAGCTACTTTTGACTCTCCTCTATTGCGATGATAATTCCTGACCAATTCCTGAGTCAACATAATATTGTCACTTATCATTCGTCCTGGCACAAAGGCACTTTGACATTCATTGATAATGTGGTCCAACCCGGTTTTGATCCTTTCACAAATGATCTTGCTGATGCATTTGTAGAGGACATTACAACAAGCAATCGGTCTATAGTCCTTCACTGAAGTTGGTTGATTTACTTTCGGGATAAGCGAAATCACTGAAGTATTCACTTGTTTAAGTAACTTCCCATTATAAAAGAAATCCCGAACTGCTTCAGTCACTTCCTCACCCATGATGTCCCATGTAGACTTGAAGAATTTCGAAGTATAACCATCTGGGCCAGGTGCCTTGTCATTATCAATGCTAAACATCGCAACTTTCACTTCTTCCCTGGATACGTCTCGAACCATATGGTCTGCCAACTGTGGGGGGATTTTATTTTTAAATAAGCTGTTCGGATTCATCATTGGGGCTGCTACCTCTTCTGTTCCCAGCAAATTCATGTAATAAGTAATGAATCTGTGTGGAATTTCCTCACCTTGGTAGGTATTGCCCTCATCATCATTCACAAGAACGATATTATTTCTTTGTTGCCTCTTCCTAACCACATTATGAAAGTACTTTGAATTTTGATCTCCCTCTTTAAGCCAAGTTACTTTTGCCCTTTGCTTTAAGAGCAACTCTTCTTCCAGGGAAGCTTGTTTATAGGCTTTTGAGTATGCAGCTTCTTCAAATCTAAGTTCCTTATCATAGCCTGCCCTGTCAACTTCTTTTTGAATTTTGCACAACTCATCCTTGAATTGTTGTACTTTGTGGCTTGGTTTACCCAAATCTCTCACGAATTTTCTGATTGGATCTTTAAGAGCTTTCATTTTTGAGTAACTCGAAACATAGCATGTCCATTGATGGGTTTGTTCCATTCCCTAGCAACAATTGATTTAAATCCTTCTTTTCCCACTATATAGTTCATGAATTTGAACGGTCTTGGCTTCCATTGTTTTTTCTGTTTGGAATAGTTAATAGCCCAGGAGCATGGTCTGACGTTAACGATGGAAGAAATAATGCTGTTGATTTGGGAAATTGATTTTTGAAGCCAGCGTTAGCCATAATTCGATCCAACTTCTTTTGTATCCCATGTTCTTTCCCCGGGGAATGGTTCCAGGTATATTTGATTCCCAAGTAAGGAACATCGCTCAATCCTGCTTGGATACACATATCATGTAAATCTTCCATAGCCATTGACCAACACGAAGAGCCAGTAGCTATGTCATCTGGGCCCAAAGTCGTATTGAAATCACCTATCACCACCCACGGTGCATTGGAAATCCCATTAGAGAAGCCCAACAAGTCTTCCCATAAAGGCCTTCTTCTATATGCCCTAACATGAACATAAATGACCGAACAAAAGAACTCACCTTGGCCATTTTTAGGTTTTATCAGACAATGAATGAGCTGGTCCGTAGTATGTATAACCATTAGATCAATCAACATTGGATTCCAACCAACAACTATACGGGTCCAATTGGAGCATTGGCTAGCATTATAAACCCACATCCATCCCCCAAGCAAATTGCTGCATATAACATCCATTCTCGAACCCTCAGCATGAGTCTCCAGAATCCCACAAACACTAACTTTGTGGTCTTTAATTAAAGTCTTCAATTCCGACTGCCTTGTAGTACTGTTGATATCCCTTGTATTCCACACCAGTAATTGTGTATCCATTTAATCACTTGTTTGGGATATTAATATGAGGGTCACCATCATTAATTCCCTCATTGTCAGTATCACTCTCGCTGCTATCCTCAACATCATTGCTCTTCATGAATTGCGCATTACCATCCATCTCAGACTCCACATCCTTATCGATATTCATTGCATTCGGTCTATCTTCTTCATCCAATTCTTCTTCAAAAAGCACTACTTTTGAATATTTCCGGGTAGCTTAGCTCCATCTCCAAACCCGTAAACGTTACAAAGGTCATTGAAGTAGTTTATTTGAGATAAATTCCATTTTTTAAAACTTTTTTTGAGGGGACTTCGTTAGTAGTGATGTAACTCAAAGCTTCCCCTTTCTGATCAGCATCCAAATTGTCATCATAATATTTACTCAAGGTATTTGCTTGCTGTTGATGCCACTTGGTATGTAATTCAGCTTCTGGTGCACATTCAGTTTCCTTATCCATATTATCTATGACTGTTTGAATCTTCTCACCCTCCTGATCTAGCAAAATGAATCTGTAACTTGTTTCCTTCACTTGATAACCAACCTGCACAGGTTTACCTCTATTCCTTCCTTTAGGTTTTATTTCCTCATTATTCTTTTTTGCACTTGAATTCTTTTTGGGTTTGGGTAATGGTTTCGGTACACCCTGATTATCTTCTTCTTATGGCCTGTAGTATTTCCTGCCTTACTCCCTTCTTGTTGCATGACCATGTCCTTTATTCTGTGAGCTTCATTACTAGTTTGAGCTAGATGACTGGGTGCATGGCGCCAAGTAGACTTAGCTTAGGTTGTTGATTCTCTTTCTTATATAGATTTTTTCTGTGCGTAACTTTTGTAAACCCATCTGCATCCATTTGCTTAAACATCACCCCCTTTTTGTTCTCTCTCGGCCCAGTTTGCTTCATCCCCCATTTAAATCTTTACCGACATTCATCCCTATATTGGTGTTCAGGTCCCTAGCATCCCATCAAGATGTTTCTTCTTGGGACAGTTTACTAAAGAGTGGCCAAAAACACGACATTCCTTGCATATGTCTTGTTTGGATTGATATTCAATCATAATGTCCACACACTTACCTGGAT